>JAIEZT010001368.1:17778335-17831588 GCA_019594935.1 Periophthalmus modestus | reverse complement strand
GCAGGTGTGTGTGTGCGTGTGTGCCGGTGTGTGTGTGTGGGATGTGTATGTGCACTGTGTGTGTGCCGTGTGTGCCCAGTGTGTGTGCGCGTCGTGTGTATATGTGTGCAGTGGTGCGGAGCTCTGTCAGATGAAACACTTTAGTGGATATTTCTCGTCTTGTGTCGCTGTGATGAATCTGCAGCTGCTCATGGCTCAGTCCAATTATTTCGAGATGTTCTCTTTTGTTCTGAAGCGCTCTACAAAGCTCTCGTCTTTAGCGCCGTGATGCTGTTCTCAGATGCAACACGGCGAGTCTCCTGTTGAAACGCAGCAGAGAACAACAAAAACAGAAGAATCTAAGTGGCCCCAGTGGGTCAGACGGAGCATCATCGAGGATGTTTAATCTCCCTGGACGGGGCTGGATTTACACTTAACTCAGAGGCTTTTCATTAATGAAATATCAATATCTGCCTCACAGTCTTAAGTAACTGTAAGAACTACAAGATGCATCGTTGAGCCGGTCGCTCCAGTCCCAGCGTCGTGTTTTCAGTCGTGTTTGTCGTGTGTTTATCAGATCAGCCCCGGAGCCTCTGCTCTGTCACGACTGACTTTGGTCTGATGGATGTTTCTTTGTGTGAGTTTTTACAGAGGCTTTAATGTGGCACAGACTGTATGTAAACGGACAGAGCTAACACGCTAACCGCCGCGTGCCAAACAGGAAGTGATCATGGGCGCGATCCCGGCTCCATCGACTTCAGCCCAACTGTCAGACTCATTTTGGTCTTAAATGTTCGTATTAACCCTCGACATGATCCTGGGGTTTTTATTTCACGTCTGTGTCTGTAAATCAACATATGAACATTAATAACAGACACATCAGGTCCTTCTTTCCCCGACGTCGCTCCTGTTAGCGTTAGCAACAGGTTTGATTGACAGCGTTGCTAAGCGCCTGCTCCCTGCTAAGCCAGAGATGTGGGTGGGAAGGGGTATTACCTTCAACATCCTCTCTCCTGATTGGCTCTCTGGTTGCTATGATACTCGTGATACTCGTGTTACTCATGCTTTATGTGGCTCGGGCATAGACAGTTTATATAAATGCACATAGCTAACCTGCTAGCTGCCGCGTTCCAAACAGGAAGTGATCATGGGAGCATTACCCGCTCCATCAACTTTTAAAATGTTCCTCTTAACTCACTCTAGATACATCCATCCATGTTCTTCCTCTTCTCCGAGGCCGGGTCGCGGGGGCAGCAGCTCTAAGCAGGGACTCCCAGACTTCCCTCACCCCAGACACTTCCTCCAGCTCCTCCGGTGGGACCAGAGAGACATAGTCCCTCCAGCGTGTCCTGGGTCTTCCCCGGGGCCTCCTCCCGGTGGAACATTCCCAGAACACCTCCCGAGGGAGGTGTCCAGGAGGCATCTTGAGCAGATGCCTGAGCCTCAGCTGCTCCGCTCCACATGGAGGAGCAGCGGCTCTACATGATCCTGGGGTTTTTATTTCACGTCTGTGTCTGTAAATCAACATATGAACATTAATAACAGACACATCAGGTCCTTCTTTCCCCGACGTCGCTCCTGCTCCCTGACAGCGTTTCTAAGCACCTGCTCCTTGCTCCTGATTGGCTCATTGGTTGCTATGATACTCTCGGTCAGAACTCCAAGTACTCCAAATACTCCAAATACTCCAAATACTCCAAATACTCCAAATACTCCAAATACTCCAAACTCGTCTCTAAACCTGCTCCAGCCTCGATGAGCTTCATGTGGAGCTGACGCTGTGACGTCTCAGTCTTTTCTTTATTCACTTTATGGTCAGCGGTGGCATTAAACGTCCTGCTTCAGGAGACGACTGGAGGTTTTGAGATGTTTATTTTACGAAGTGGAGCCAGTGCCACTGAGTCCGGCTCAGTCCAGCTGAACAATCGTCTGTGTTTGTGTCCAGAGCAGGTCGGCCTCACAGAGGCAGGACGCAGCAGAGGAGAGGGAGTAAAAGTACACGTTTAAGTGGATACCTTTTACTTACTACATCTGAGAGCAGTATCTGTACTTTCTACTTTTCTAAAATTCAGCTCAAATCTTTGTCAAAATCAGCACATTTGAGCTTCATAAGACTCAAAATCTGTGAAATACTTTTACTTTTTACTCTTTAAGTACTTTTTTAAACAGGTATTTTAATACTTTGACTTAAGTAGATTTTCTCATGTGAGACTTTTACTTTTACTTGAGTATTTCTTGCTCTGATATCTGTACTTTTACTTAAGTAACAGGATGCAGTTGTTCGAGCCCTGAGAGCAGATCTGGAGCGTTTTGTTCATTTACTTCGTGTTTTCTCTTCTAACTGAACTGGACGACTTGGTTTCCGCAGTAACGAGATGTGTAAACCCAGACAAATAAACTGTTCAGACCCAAAGTGAGTGGAGCCTTTAAGAGATGTGGAAATCCCCTTTAATGAGCCGCATTAAGGAGGTTTTAATGCGGAACATTGATAATAAACTATCATTTTATAAGAGGCTCTTCAGCATCGAGGCCAAATCAAACTTAACCTCTGGGGCTTGGACGACCCGCGTTTCCTTGACCATCCGAGGAGGCTGGAAGCTCCGGGGCCGGACGCTCCGGGGCTTGACGTTCCGGGGTTGGACGCTCCGGGGCCGGACGCTCCGGGGCCGGACGTTGTGGGGCGGGACACTCAGATGACGTCTGGGACACGTTTGTCTGGGATACCATGGGTGTTTTGTGACTCATGTTTTCAGACGGTTTGTGACCTTCACCTTTGGCCTTTAATGAGTTCTCCGCTGTCATAAAAGTCCTGTTTGTGCTTTTGACACAAAATAAAAGTCAACACATTATATTTAATACACAAAGTAAAAGTTTAAGGTTAGATGGGGTTCAGCCGACCAGTCTGGGAGCCCAAATGTTCCCACACGAGAACACTGGCTGCTTTTCAAGGATACAGCTTTTTCTAAAAGTTTGTATGAGCTGATAATCTGTTCTGTTCTGTCACAGACGGTGCAAAGACGTGTCTGATGAGCGTTCGGCTCCAAATGAAGCTCATCGAGGCTCGAGCAGCTGAGTTACATATTTGAACCTCTGACCACGAGTATCATAGCAACCAAAGAGCCAATCAGGAGCGAGGCTGTGGAAGGTAACGCCTCTGTCCGCACCGCTGGTTTATCAGGGAGCGAGCGCTTAGCAGCACTGTCAATCAAATCAAACCTGTTGCGACGTCGGGGAAAGAAGGCCCTGATGTGTCTGTTATTAATGTTCATATGTTGATTTACAGACACAGACGTGAAATAAAAACCCCAGGATCATGTAGAGGGTTAATACGAACATTTAAGACCAAAAAGAGTCTGAAGCAGCAGGGACAGAGACAGACACAGAGACACAGTTTTTCGAATGTTGTGACTGAACTGGAGCCATGGTCAGTGGAGCTGGACGTTCGCCATGATCACTTCCTGTTTGAACCCGGCGTTAGCGGGTTAGCTACGTCCTTTTACATAAACAGTCTGAGCTGCAGTTTTATCAAATCACCTTAAATACTCCTGCACACTTTCTATATTTATTTACAGCTGGGGGTTTAACATTTGTCAGGACAGATAGTTAAGAATCCCTGTGGAGACACAGATTAAACTCTGGAGTTATGAGGTCGTCCTTTGCTCAGATGAACCGCGCTGAAAGAACATCTCGCAGCACAAACTCCTCTGGCCGTAAAGAGCCGTGTTCTGTAAACGTGAGTCTGATAAAACGAGCTTTGGACCAGAGGAAATGGTGGATTGAGCCGTGAGGACGGGACAAAGATCCTGAGTCTCTGCGAAACACGACACGCTCGAAAAGACTCTGATCACATCCAATGTTTTATTACATGCCCAGGTTTTCTCTGTTTTAAAGAGAAGCTGGTCAGATTGCCTGAGCTTACTGTGAATTTCCCAGAATGCTCGGAAGCTTCAAGTATTCCAGGCATGTATTATTCTGAAGCTGTGGTTTCTGTAGACAACACAGTTTCTGTGACTTCAGGCTCAGGACTCGTCTTCTCTGGGTCAGTTTGGTTTTGAGGATGTTTGAGAGAAGAATGAAAACCACCCAAACCCTGTTTATTAGTGTGATTTTAACTTCATTAAAACAGAAATATGAAAGCAGCAGATACAGTTTTACAGTTAAACGCTGGTTTGTGTCGTCTGCGTTTACATCCTGCAGAACATTATTCTCTGTTCTTCATATGAGCAGGATTCCTTCAAGGGCATTTATAAAAGGTATTTAAAAAAGAATAAATGTAAAACCGCTCTGTGTTTCAGCTGATGGAGTAAATGTGGAACAGCTGAGGACTGTAGAACTTTGAGCCCTTTTAAAAAGCCTGCAGCTGTCAGACTCATTTTGGTCTTAAATGTTCATATTAACCTTCTACATGATCCTGGGGTTAATTTTTTTTTTAGTTATTTTGAGGGTTCTTTTTTTTTTTTTTTTTTTTTGTGAGTTTTTGGTTGTTGTTTTTTTTTTAGTTATTATTTATTTTAGTTATCTTTTATTGATTTTATTTTATCTTTTTAGTTATTTTGATTTTATATTGATTTTTTTTTGTTGTTTTGAGTTTATATAGATTTTTTTTATTTTTTTTTTGTTATTTTGAGTTTATATTGATTTTTTTTTTTGAGGGTTTTTATTTTTTGGGTTATTTTCATTTGAATGTGAATCTTTTTAAATCGAGTCATGTCGAGTTAAACTATAAGAACATATAAATAAAAATGAAGAGCGTAAAAGAAGAGGCGGGGCCAGCAGCAGCCAATCAGCTTTGAACAGGAAGTGACTGATCCCATTTCTCTTATTAAGACGCTTTAGATCACACATGTCAAACTCAAGGCCTGCGGGCCGAATGTGGCCCTCCACATCTCTTCATGTGGCCCCGACAGGGTGAAGTAAAAGGTCTGATGGTCTTAAAATGTCATTTTAACAGGAAATACACAGTTACACATATTTTTACATCTAGACAAATGAATATGTGATATTTGTAACTTGAAGTAATAAATAGTTTAAAAAGTGGTTAGATTTATGTTACATCTGGCCCTTTGACGGCAGCATGTGTTTGACGTCCCTGGTTTAGATCAATATTGTGGTTTACAATTAACAAAATGTAAAATACTGATCTATGGCCTCGTATGGTTCAGTTTATGAAGCTGGGGCCCTATAATTTATCAAAAGAGACGTTTTCTTTGCAAAATTGGATAGATTGATGTTATTTTTGTTGTAATGTGATAAGATTTGAGCTGCAGAGGGTTGAATAAGTCACTTTTGTGGTTAATTATTGCTTCTTTTGGCTGTTTATCTGCTGCGGCTCAGGACTTTTAATGATCCTGTCTATTTCAAAATGTTTTACTGGGATTATAATATTATGGTTTATGGCTCGATATGGAGATATGGTTCTTCAGGATGTGTTTTTGTGACAGACCTGACGCTGTTTCACTACTTCAGAGCAGGGTCAGTTTAATGATAACCTGAAGCTTGTGGAGACCGACAGGAGCAGGGAGCTGGTTATGGTCCAGGACATAAAAACTATGAGCGGAGTTTATGAGCAGTTCTAAATCCCTGAGATTCTGCAGCTGTAGCTCTGCTCTGCCCATCGGCCCAAACACCGGAGGAGGCACCGCCGTAAATGTGTTTAACAGTCGCCGTGAAATTACTATTGGGGCAATTTGGCAGCGTTGTACTTTTAGATTCCCCCATCGAAGTGTCCAAAGACGTTTCTACTGCGGCGGATCCTTTGGTGGATGATGTTTGTGAGGTTATACGAGGCCGATGACTTTCCGTCACATTAAACGACTAGTACAGCCCTTAATCCTCAGGAAGACGACTTTTACCGGTGTCGACATCACGCACTAATCCCCGGGGGTTACTATGGTTACGGCGGGTGTTATTTGGACGATTTTACCCCTGATCTAACGACAATATTTAAAGTAAACACGTCATATCGGGATCGTGGAGAATCTCTCGAAACTTCGCTGGTGGAGCAGGTTAACGGAGCGATTCTAGATTTCACAGATGAACAATGAGCCGGATTTATCTGTTTTTAATGTTCATATGTCGATTTACACAAGACACAGGATCATGTAGAGGGTTAATACGAACATTTAAGACCAAAATGAGTCTGACAGCAGCAGAGAGAGACAGTTTTTCAAAAGACAAAAAATAAACTCAAAATAACAAAAAAGTGTAAAAAATTAAATAAATAAATAACAAAAAATAACTCAATAAATAAATAAACTCAAAATAATAAAAAAAGAAACAAAATCTAAATAATAAAAAGGGAAAAAAAAAGAAAAAACAAAAAAAAAAAACCCCTCAAAATTAAAAAAAAAAAACAAAAAAAAATGAAGTAAACTCAAAGAAGAAAAAAAAAAGCAAGTCAAAATAACTCAAAAAAATAAACCCCAGGATAATGTAGAGGGTTAATACGAACATTTAAGACCAAAATGAGACAGCAGAGACAGAGACAGTTTCTCAAAAAACAAAAAAATTAACTCAAAATAACAAAAAAACGAACCAAAAAAATAAACAAGACAAACAAACAAAAAACCTCAAAATAACTTTTTTAAAAAAAGGAAAAAAAACAAAACAATAAAAACTAAATAAATAAATAAACTAAAAAAATAAATAAATAAAAAATTGAAAAAAATAAACTTAAAAAAAAAAAGAAGCCCAGGATCATGTAAAGGGTTAATACATTAAAACATTTTAAGAGTCGCTGGAGCCGGACGCTCCCTTCATCACTTTGTGTTTGTAACTCAGCGGCAGGTGAACTACGTCCTTTAACATAAACCGTCTGTGGTGTGAGTGTTTGAGGGTTTGAGGGTTGTATAAACCTGTGACCTGTGTGTCCGGGCACAGTGATGGTCCAGGCCTTATATGTCGCTCCCGCTGCTCCAGGATGACCAGCAGGGGGCGTGAGGAGCGGGGTCAGGGTCTCTACAGGATGATGCCGCTGGACTTTTGTCAAAACCAGAGCGTTTTCACATGGGAAGAGTAACGAGAGGAGCGGGACGGACAGGAAACCACAAATGAGACCAGACTCTGAGTTAGGGGCCCGGACAGAGACGGCCCACGTCTGAGGCCGATATTGACCCAGGGCAAAGGTCACGACCCCGGAGCTGCCCACACTCAGCCGAGCGCAGCGGGTGGCTCTGGATATTTAGTTTTTATTTTTGTTTTGGATTTTTGCTTTATTTTTGGCTTCCTCGGTTTAGATTCTTTTCAGTCTATTTCAATAAAAAACAAACAAAATTAAAATAAAACGCTCCACTCCCCAAACCTGCTACAGCTCTGCTCCTCCACCTGCCACAGCTCTGCTCCTCCACCCGCCAGAGCTCTGCTCCTCCACCCGCCAGAGCTCTGCTCCTCCACCCGCCGCAGCTCTGCTCCTCCACCCGCCGCAGCTCTGCTCCTCCACCCGCCACAGCTCTGCTCATCCACCCGCCGCAGCTCTGCTCATCCACCCGCCACAGCTCTGCTCCTCCACCCGCCGCAGCTCTGCTCCTCCACCCGCCACAGCTCTGCTCATCCACCCGCCGCAGCTCTGCTCATCC
Source organism: Periophthalmus modestus (assembly GCA_019594935.1). Lineage (NCBI taxonomy): Eukaryota > Metazoa > Chordata > Actinopteri > Gobiiformes > Gobiidae > Periophthalmus > Periophthalmus modestus. The sequence goes on along the minus strand of JAIEZT010001368.1, from coordinate 17,824,035 downwards.
ACCCGCCGCAGCTCTGCTCATCCACCTGCCACAGCTCTGCTCCTCCACCTGCCACAGCTCTGCTCCTCCACCCGCCGCAGCTCTGCTCCTCCACCCGCCGCAGCTCTGCTCATCCACCCGCCACAGCTCTGCTCATCCACCTGTCGCCGCTGGACCTGCCGCTGGTCACATTTTTAAACTTTTCCACCAAGACTCAAAGTGTTTTACATTAAGAAGCTCACACACCGGGATTCAAACCCTCAACCTCCAGACCAGAGGACGAACCCTGAGCCGGTGTCTCCTTTACGTCCTGTGGTGGTGTTACTGCTGTAAATACTTCAGTACTGATGTGTACTCTGTGGTATTTGTACTTTATAAATGTTTTTTTGCTCTAAATGTGTTTTGACGTGTGACATAAACCTGAGTCTGACGACACGTTATTGAAGTGAATCTTCACGAGGAGCGACTCAGATTCAGTGAAAATCACGTTGAAGGTGGAGGACGTTTGGACGGGTCAGTGGTCGAGTTAAAGGTTAAAGTTTAAAGGTTGAATAAGTTCTATTCTTTATCAGTCGTGCTCTGGCCTGACCCTGGAGCCGCTGATAATCTCACTGATCTTTCATCTTATAAACTGCTGTGAACCTGCACAAATCAATCAAAAAATCTATATGGAATCTCAACTTTTTACCACATTTTCAAGGTTTTTAAAGTTATAACGTCTCTTTGGACGCCTCTGAGTTTAACACCGGAGACTTTGTGACATTAATGTGCTTTACTTTTATATTTTCATTATTGCATTTGAAACTTTGTTCTTTAATGAGCCTCAGAGCTGATGGTGTGAACGTGTCGTGTGATCAGGGCCTTTATGGAGCAGCAGAACTGTCCTGAAACGTGTCTGTGCTTCTGCTTCACTCTGTTTCACCTAAAGAGTCGACATTATGTAAAACTCCTCGTCCTGTGGGACAGGCCCAGGACAAGGAGGAGCAGCGACGCTACTCCGAGCTCCTCCTGTGAAACTGAGAACCTCACCCTGAGACTAAGGGACGCCCAGATACTGAGGAGGAAAGTGGATCAACAGAGATCTAAACCAGGTCTAAACCAGGTCTAAACCAGGTCTAAACCAGGTGTAAACCAGGACTAAAACAGGACTAAACCAGGTCTAAACCAGGACTAAACCAGGACTAAACCAGGACTAAAACAGGACTAAACCAGGACTAAACCAGGTCTAAACCAGGACTAAACCAGGACTAAACCAGGTCTAAACCAGGTCTAAACCAGGACTAAAACAGGACTAAAACAGGACTGAACCAGGACTGAACCAGGACTAAACCAGGACTAAACCAGGACTAAACCAGGTCTAAACCAGGACTAAAACAGGAGTAAACCAGGACTAAACCAGGACTAAAACAGGACTAAACCAGGACTAAACCAGGTCTAAACCAGGACTAAAACAGGACTAAACCAGGTCTAAACCAGGTCTAAACCAGGACTAAAACAGGACTGAACCAGGACTAAACCAGGACTAAACCAGGACTGAACCAGGACTGAACCAGGACTAAACCAGGACTATACCAGGTCTAAACCAGGACTAGACCAGGACTGAACCAGGTCTAAACCAGGTCTAAACCAGGACTGAACCAGGACTGAACCAGGACTAAACAAGGACTAAACCAGGTCTAAACCAGGTCTAAACCAGGTCTAGACCAGGACTGAACCAGGTCTAAACCAGGTCTAAACCAGGTCTAAACCAGGTCTAAACCAGGTCTAAACCAGGTCTAAACCCGGTCTAAACCCGGTCTATAGGTGAGTGCACAAACACAGATCGACATGTCACATTTAGATGACGTCTCGTCGTTTCGCTGAAGTGTTTTGTGAGTTACATCATGATGCTGATGGGAAAGTCCGTCTCCACAGGCGAAGTACTCGCTCCAGTCTGGAAGCTCTTAGCTCGACTTAATAGTAAAAGTACAACTATTACTGCAGTTTACTGTGAATGAGAGCGGCCTGAGGGAACAGTATCAGAGACTATTAGTTTAATTTAGAAAAGCCTGTGTTACGTCTGTGGAGTAAATGAAACAAATGGAGCCGAGGGGAGGTCCTGGCCTTTACGTCTCCAACGATCGTTTACAGCACAAACCAAATGTCGTCCAGAATCATACAAATACCTCACACCGACTGTTGGTGTCGTCAGGCTCGGCTCATTTGACTAAATATTGATTTTACAATAACCTGTGTCAGTTCTGAGCACATCTGTGGAGAAGGTCTCACTTCAAAATGAGCATGTTCTAAATGAAAATGAGTCGGGAGGATTCAGACTCGTACGGCTCCTCCTGAAGCCACTGTTCCTTGAAATTAACTGGAAACGTCACTATCTCGAGCGCTGAGCCATTACCTGCCTGACGATGAGCAGCTCCTTCTCGGGCTAATTAGGAAACGAGCTACGTCTGCATCCACCCGGAGCTGGAACCAAAACAAGAGGAAGTTCAGACCTGAGCCAAACTGCAGCGGTGAGAGAAGAACGTCTGTGAGCTCAGAATGTCCCAGTGTGAAGAGTATTCTACGAAACATCAGGGGTCGGCTGCTCATCGGGTTCAGGATGATGGAAACAAAGACCGTTACCATAGCAATTAACAATTTAAAACAAGATATCTGTCTCTCGTGTGGTAAAAAGTCCTCAAAATGTCGCCTATAACAGGAAGAGGAAAAGAGCCGAGAGTCAGCACTGATCTGAAGGGCCTCAGACTTTTATATAAATGGACTCGGCTCATGTGCTCGCTGCTGTGTTACAAACAGGAAGTGATCGTGGTGCACTTCCTGTTCCATCGACTCTGGCTCCAGTTCACTTTACATTGAAAAGCTGTGTCCCCCCTCTCTGTCCCTGCTGCTGTCAGACTCATGTTGGTCTGAAATGTTCGTATTAACCCTCTACAAACTCAAATGCTCAGTGGGACAAAATTCAAAACTGAGACAAATTCACAGGCTAAACTCAATATTTATTGAAAAACTGATACGAGCAGCCAGCACGAATGCACATGTGGTATGATCTCACGGGCCAAATATAATTAAACCATGGGCCAGATTTGGTCAAAGGGCCTGAGTTTTGACACCCCTGCTCTACATGATCCTGGGGTTCATTTTTTTGTGTTTTTGGGGGGTTTTTTGAGGTTTTTTTTTTGTTTTTTTGTTTTTTTTTTTAGCCATTTTGAGGTTTTTTGGGTTTTTTTTGTTTATTTAGTTATTTTTGAGTTATTTTATTTATCTATTTTTGTTATTTTGAGTATTTATTGAATTATTTTTAGGTTGTTTTTTTTTTTAAGTTGTTTTTTTACCCTTTTTTTTTTTTTTGTTATTTTGAGTTTATTAATTTTTTTGTTGAGTTTATTTTAAATTTTTAAAAAACTGTCTCTGACTCATTTTGGTCTTAAATGTTCGTATTAACCCTCTACATGATCCTGGGGTTTTTATTTCACGTCTGTGTCTGTAAATCAACATATGAACATTAATAACAGACACATCAGGTCCTTCTTTCCCCGACGTCGCTCCTGTTAGCGTTAGCAACAGGTTTGATTGACAGCGTTGCTATGTGCACATGTGAGCGGGAAGGGGCGTTACCTTCAACAACCTGGCTCCTGATTGGCTCTTTGGTTGCTATGATACTCACCATTGAAATTCCACATATTGAACTCCACAAATTCGCTTCAATGAATAAACATCTTTATCGTTGATCACAATATTTCTCTCTGTAGCGATATATCGAGCTGTGACGTGTTTTATTGTGACTCGTGTAAGTTTGGATTTGAAACACTCGAGTAAAACAGTTTATAGTGACTCGAGGTGAATCAGATGAGAAAATACACGACGCAGTGTGTTATTTAAGTAAAAGTACAAATACAGAGGTGAAAGATACTCAAGTAAAAGTATCACATGGAAAAATCTACTGAAGGAAAAGCTTTAAAGTGGATGCTGTTCATGTGTTAAAGTCTAAATGTCGTGATATAGTTTTAAATGACACATATTTTGGTTCAACAGAAACAATATGAATCCATTTCTGATTTTTCTTCTGACTTTTGTGTATTTTTTTTTCCTCACAGTCGACACTTCGACTCAAAAACTTTACTCAGGATGTTTCCATGGTAAAAATAACTCCTCAAATCTGATGAAAAATACTTCAAAAATGTAGTGAAAGTACAAATACTGCTCTCAAATGTACTGTAGTAAAAGTAAAAATACACACTGTAAAATCCACTGCAATATTCCATAGTTTGTCATTAGATTATCTGTCTCCATGGAAACAGGTCAATGACACCACTGTGCCCAGTTACAGGTCAAATCTGTGGAGAGGCAAGCCCTGCTCATGGTAATAATGAACATTTATCAGGTTTTTATGAGCGATATAAACACGCGCGATGGGAAAAAAGTTTAATGTCACACTGTGGAACATTCTGCACTGATTAGCTGCATCAGAAAAGTTACACAATGTGCCTTTAAGTGAAGTAGATACCTAAAAACTCAACTTAAGTACAGTATTTTACTTCTGCTTCATTATCTTCCATCTCTGGACTTTTTCAAAACCAGCTGCACCTAAAGTAAAAATTAGCTTTAGCTCGTCATCGCTAACACCAAACCCACTTCAGCTTCTCTGAACGACGTCAATCTGACCCGTGGAAATAACATAAACCGCTGGAAGACATTAGTCTGTCAGACACAGAGAAACACACAAACACATCCATCACGCCTCGAGTTTCCTGCAGCCCGGCGATAATCACACGCACATGGAGCCGACATGGAGGCTCCGACAGCGGCTCCGAGAGGTTTCACTGTGTAAGACTCGTGTTTCCATGTCTCATATAAACATGTAAGTGACGGGACGCAGACGTGAAGCACCTGACACTCGTTCCCAGTGGAAATTTTCAAAAATGTTCGGCTCTCAGACCTATTTTTCAATCATCTTCAGAAAGTCCCTAATCCAAATAGATCCTACAATTCTCAGGATGAAAATATCTTATCTTCAGCTTTGGCCACGCTCGATGTCTGGAGAGCCATCTTTTATGCCTAATTTAAGAGTTATTTATATGAAGCGGGTGCAGTTTCCCTCTGCCTCTGACGTGTCCCATGTTTAGCTTCTGTAACTGTAACATTATGGACAGTATATGTGTTTGTGTGTGGGCTCTGTGCAGTTTCACTTTGATTTCACTGCTGTAAATGCCTCACATCTTCTCGACCTTTGATTACTCACCAAAGCAGAGCGACATTTTGAGCTGCCACTCATCTGCAGGTCCAGTGAGCTCAAACTTATCGCAGAAAACATCTAGAACTGCGGCGTTCTGGCTCATATCACACAGGAGACGAGCGGCGTCTGGTCACGAGGCTGAAGCAGGAAACCTGAGGAGAAACTGCAGGTGTGATGAGACTCGGGCAACTATGGACTCGAAAAAGAAACACTAACGCCAACAGAGCGACGTCGGGGAAAGAAGGACCTGATGTGTCTGTTATTAATGTTCATATGTTGATTTACAGACACAGACGTGAAATAAAAACCCCAGGATCATGTAGAGGGTTAATACGAACATTTAAGACCAACATGAGTCTGACAGCAGCAGGGACAGAGAGAGACAGTTTATCAAAAGACAAAAAAACTCAACAAAAAAATGAATAAACTCAAAATAACAAAAAAGTGTAAAAAATCAACTTAAAAAAATAAATAAAACAAAATAAAAAGAAAAACTCAACTCAAAAAATTGAAAAAAAAACAACTCAAAATAACAAAAAAAAAATTAAAAATTAAAAACAACAAAAAGAGAAATAAACTCAAAATTACTCAAAATAAATAAATAAAAAAACAAAACTCAAAATAACAGAAAAAAAAATTGAAAAAAAAACAAAACTCAAAATGAATAAAAAAAAATTAAATTAAATACAAAATAATAATAATAAAAAAAAAAAAACAACCTCAAATTAAATTTAAACCCCAGGATCAAAGAGGGTTAATATTAACATTTAAGACCAAAATGAGTCTGACAGCAGCAGCTACAGACAGAGACACAGTTTTTATATAGAAAGTGAATTGGAGCCAGAGTCGATGGAGCCAGAAGCACACCTATGATCACTTCCTGTCTGGGACGCGGTGGCTCTGTCCATTTATATAAATTCAGCCCAGCTCTGTTCACTCTGTGGAAAAGCGTCAGAAGAACAACACTGTGTAAATGTATTAAATGTATTTATGAGAAAACTGACCTGCTCCTGAAACAGGACCTGATCTGAGGAAGGTCAGAGGGACCGAGACGTAAGAATAAAACTGAATCAAGAGTGAGACGTGTGTGACAGTTTTCTTAACGTCTCAGACCAAGAGCTTCTCCTCCTACAAACCTGCCGCTCCGTCAGGTGTGAGTCTGCACAGGAACGACTTAAATGTATTTATTAAAAGTATTTATGGGACTGCGGCCATGGGCTGTCTGAATATCTCACTCGTTTGTTGAACTTCACTCACGGCTCCTCGCTCACGGCTCTTCGCTCACAGCTCCTCGTTCACGGCTCCTTGCTCACGGCTCCTCGTTCACAGCTCCTCGTTCACAGCTCCTCGTTCATGTTTCCTCGTTCACGGCTCTTCGCTCACGGCTCCTCAGTCACAGCTCCTCGCTCACGGCTCCTCGCTCACGTTTCCTCGTTCACGGCTCCTCGCTCACGGCTCCTTGCTCACGGCTCCTCGTTCACGCCTTCTCTCTCACATTCAGAGTCATGTCCAAAGCCTCAGTTTGAGTGGGTTTAACGGGATTACTGCTGCTCTTTACAGGGGTCAGAATCCAATTATCGACCCGTGAGAGCCGATATGTCGATGAGGCTCTTTTCGGTTCTTAGTATCGGAGGTTATTTTTAGGAATGACCATCACAGATCACGTGGCTCGCTCTGGGTAGCTCACACTGACCCGTCGTCCTCCCCTGGGTGAGTTCAATGCGCCGTGTCTGGACGGGTCAGGAAACATTAGGAATTATGAAATATTTAAACGGTCCATATGACTGTTTTCTGATGTTCTGATGTTTCTTCATCTCAGACAGACCTGGAGTTGTGTTTCGTTTCATTCTCACACATTTAACACACAAACCTGCAGATTTAAGCAAACAGAAAACACTCTGTTCCACGCTGTGATGTCATTTGGTGATACAGGAATTTTTGTTTTAAATCTCCACACACCTTGTTTTTCCATTTTCAAGACTCAAAGCACTTTACATGAAGGAACCACTCACCTACTCATCATACACCAGTGTACACAGACACTGGGGGCTTGGTAGGTCTTGCCCAAGGACACAACAACAGCAGTATTCGTCTGTGGGAGCTAGAATCACACCAACAACCTGTGGGTCAGTGGATCTGACGCTCGAGCGATGATGTTTATGTCGAGAGCAGGATTCAAACCACCGTCGCCACTAGAATCATCTGGAGTTGCCCATTTCTACTGAACTAAAGGTAAAAGGTGTTCATTTAAAAAAACAAACTACCACTTCATGACATCACAAGGTGGAATGGAGCATTTTGAGCTTTGGAGACGTTACAGACGAATAATAAATGAAACAAAACACAAGTCCAGGTCTGTTTTTGAGGAGGAACAGAGTCAGAACATGGATTAAAGTTCATAAAAGTCATTTGAACAGACTGAAGCACAGACAGTTTGGAGGATGGCGTCTTTCCTCCACATCCCTCAGAACGAGCGTTTATGATCGTATATGTTCTCTCTCATGTTATGGAAACTGCTGCAGGGGCCAGAGCCGTGGACACAAACAAACCAAAGACTCCACAGCTGGATTCAACATGTTTCGTTCTGTTTTTAGCCAAGACGGACGTGAGTTTACAAAAGCACAGGGACCTCGCTCTGTAGGGGGCGCCGTGCGACCTGGACCCAGTGTGCCGGAGTCGGAGGCCACGGTCGTACTGCTGCTTTCAAAGGCCTCTCCGCTGTAAGATGTTTAAAGGCCGACACAACAGAAGAGCCTCGCTTTCTTCCCACTGAAAGAGTTTTTATATTTGTGCCGCAGTAAACAAACTCACACTTTCCAGACTGACAGTGCTCAGACCGACCGTGGCTCAGTCGGTAGAGCGTTTGCACACTGATCTGAAGGTTGGAGGTCTGAATGTCGACACAAACATAAACCTTGACATAAAACACTTTGAGCCTTGAAAGTGGAGATGCGCTGTATAAAAATGTGACTTTTTACCATGTTTATAAAATACAGAATCACATAAATCATCTTTTTTTTCTTTTCAGCTTCAGGTTCAGGGGGTGGGGGCTGCTCCAGTTCAACACCGGCGCAATATGACGAGCGCTCTTATAGTTTTACATTTAAATGGACTGTTCGGGACGTAATTGGCCCTGGACGTTTGATCGATGGTGGGTCTGAAGAAGCTGGTGTCGCACAAAGGGATGAGAGGCTCTGGACCCGAGGACGACGCGGCTCTTTCTTTAATGAAGGTGAATCAGTGTGAAGAGCCGTCGCGAGTCCCGGTGCTAATCACTTTAGCCTCTCCACTCCCCCGCTGGTGGCTCGGGTAACCGCGGCCACGCTCCGGACCTGGCACTTTCCGCACGGTTTTCTGGGAAAGTGGGGGCCATTGACGCAGACGTTTTGTGCCATCAGCTCAGCCAAACTCAATAAGATTTCGTTTAAGCTTTTGAGTTGAAGTCGGGTGATCTCTCCTCGGCTTTGTCCCTTTTAAGATCAATAAACAAAATGACGGTCAGGTCTTTACTTTAGCAAATGAACGAGAGAGGAGCCACTTCCAACTGAGAAAACGAAGGAGAGGACGACATCGTAAAAGAGAAAAGCAGGGTTCAAACCAGTTCTTTTACCTAATATCTCCTGAACCTTTACTGCGGTCGGGGGTCAGCTCTGTCAGGTCGACTCGTCAGAACGATGTCGTAGATGTTATTGTCTGTGTCGACTTTGAGCTCGTGCCAGCCCCGTTTATGTGGATGATCTTCATATATCGTGTCTGTCTGATTTGCATGGATATTTTTGCCCAAATGTCAAAGTCAAACACTCTCGGTAATGGAAAACCTGGGTCACTCGTGGTGGAGTTTGCAGATGATGAAGATGATGAAGAGGTGAATGTGCCAAAGGTCACAGAACATGACACGTTTCCTGAGGTTTCCTGTGGTTTCCTGAGGTGCTGCTGATGCAAATGAAGCCTTTGGTGACACTTTTCTACTGTATGTGTCACGGCTCAGAGCCGTTCTTCAATTTGCATCATAATATTTATGACACAGGCCGTGATTATTATTCAAGGACTGATACAAAGGCTCCATTCATTTGCTCCTTTTCATTTCCTAGATGCTTCTGAGGAGGACCACTGCCAAATCCACCAGGCTCCTTCACAGATTTAAACGTAATATAGTCACAGCTTTCATCTCGTTTATAAAAGGTTTGGTGTCAAACAGACAAAGCTCAAACTCTATAATTCAGACGATGTTTCCTTTGACTAAGACGTTTGTCATCTCTGTTTGTGTTTTATTCTCCCCTCTGTCACCGGCACAATGGTCCTGTCACACTGTAAATCCTCACACTCTTTAGGCTTCAGTAAATCACTCTCAAAGGAACCAAAGCAAACTCTTTTACATAATGTTTGTGTTGGTTAAAGTCAAAGGCACTTACACAATCCCGTCCTGATTGTCTCTGGTCCAAACAGCAGCATGTCACATGTTTCACATGTTTGTGTGAGCGGTGCTGAACCTGACACACGTCCAGAGCCACAGCAGCACGAGTCTGAGTCCAGGCTCCGACGGTCGGGCAGATATCCGTCTCCTCTCTTCCTGTTTCCTGTGGCCTGACAATGAAAGAAAGTGTTCATTTCCATAACTTTACACTGACTTAACCACAAGAAAAACATCCTTAATATTTCCCACATTTCATGAATATTAACTGACTGTTAATGAGCGAGTCGTGGAGCAGACGCCTGTAGTTCAAAGCTCTTGTCATTATGGTCCCACAGGAGACACGTGAAGAGAGAAACCGTTTGACTCTCCTCACCAAACCAGAGCTAATCATCTAATGGTGTGTCCAGGCCTCACTGTCGACTCAGCACTGGGCTCCTGCCAAAACATTACAAAGTCCCAAACACAAGCTGCCAAGAGCCTCTGTACGAGCGCACCTTCATCCTGCCCCTACAGTCCATCATCTGCCCCTCTGTCTCCATCACCGTGACCCCCCGCTCTGACCTCACGGGGCCACTCAGGGTCAGCCAAAACCTATACTCTTAATCAAGTTAAAGTGACGCCACTCGGCCTCCATTTGGCTGTTGTCAAAAATCATTTTCAGAAAGTGCTGAGGTCTGCAGTTCGCCCGGAGAGAAAGTGAGCCAGCCCGATGCCAGCCAATGATTTCAGGTACAGGCTGATTTAACTGTGTGAGAGAGTACGGAACCTCAGGAAACACATATGACCAGGAACAACACGATTAGAGGCGCAGTCGTTCACTAAACGCTGCACACGCTCTGCTCCGTCCTCAGTCCTGAAGCTCGCTGATCCGCCGGGATGTGCGGCCGGGAAATTGTGTGGTCTTAAAATTAAATAACATCCACATCCAATAGGCCAACGTGAAACCATTTTGATTCAAATTAGACAGAACACTGATGTGGACAGACAGATAGCCGGCGCTGTGTCAATATTACAGATTTCAAAGCGCTGCTAACGGCCAGTAATAACGAAATAATTAGCAGAGGAGTCATGTGTTTCTACGCAACATCAACCAACAACACATCAACACATCAACACATTATTGTTCTCAGCCTTATTTGGTCACAACTACAGTAAAGAGAACGAGTTTAGTGAGAAAGAAACAGCAGAGAACCAGGCTCTGACAGAGATGTGTGTGAAACGAGAGAACCTGGGTCAGAGCCATATCAGGTCCATTTGTCCACATCTGTTTGACTGCATCAGGCCAACAGACGATAAGCCGTGTGAAACGAACGACGCTGTTCACGCTCGGATCCCGTTAAACAGGGTCTGAGAGTCGCCTCTGCTCCAGGAGCCGCTCTGTTATTGTCCGAGAAACTGGCTGAGGAGCAGATGTTTGGAGTTACACGATTATTAGGAGGATGTGGGCGACAGTAGCTCCGCTGTTGTGAGAGAGTTTGGCCGACGATCCGGAGGCTGGAGGTTTGGAGGCTCTCGACATAAACTTCATCGGTCCAGCGGTTGGCGGTGCAATTCCAGCTTCCATAGATGAAGGCTGCTGTTGTATCATTGGGCAAGGCAAGTTTATTTGTACAGCACAATTCATACACAAAGTAATTCAAAGAGCTTTACAGAATAAGAAAGACATTCAAATCAGACAAATCAAAACATAAATAATCACAAATAATCATCATAAATTACCTTTAAAACAGAATAAAAACCTTTCAGTCACATGTCGCTAAACAGAACCGTTTTGAGCCTGGATTTAAACATCGTCAAAGTCGAGTCTGTCTCACATCTTCAGGAAGAATGTTCCAGGTTTTAGCTGCACAAAACTCAAACTCTGATCCTCCAGGTTCAGTCCTGACTCTGGACCAGCAGGAGTCGGTCCCTGAAGTCCTCAGAGTGTGAGATGTTCATGTGGGAGATGTTCTGGATGTTCTGTTCTGTCTCGTTTGGAGAGGACAGTGAGACGTTACAGTCGTCTAACCTCCTGGAGACAGATGAGTCTCTCTGAGTCTGGTTTGGACTGTGTAACTTTGATTTCTGACGTGTTTTTAGATGTAAAAAGCTGCAGCTGGGGCAGACTTCCCTCAGTGTTTGTGCAGGTGGGTCAGTGGTTCCTTCATGTAAAACGCTTTGAGCCTTGAAGGTAGAAAATCGCTGTGTAATAATGTGACTCTTTAGTATTTACATGTAAACAGGAGTATAATCTGATTTCTTTCTGATCATGGTCAGAAATCTGATTAGTCCGATAATAATCAGATTTTGGTGCATGTGACCGGAGCCACAGATTAAGAAGTCTCGTCCTTTAGAACATGTCGATTTACACAGGTCAAAAAGTGTAAGACACGCACCAGCAAACAGCTTCTGTAAAGTGTCACATTCAGACCCATGAAACATCTCATTTATAACTAGAAGAAGCTCGGATTGTTCCACAGATCAGTTAATGTGGTGCAGAAAACTGATTCCACATCTGTCTAATGATATAACGTTACATTTAATCCACAGAGTCACATTCCCTCTGCAGCTCCAGCTCTTTGCACAGTTACAGGATATTTTGTCTGTACTTTGTGTTTGAACCAGACTCTGCCAAGAACAGTCACCCCCGCTGTGCCTTAATGGAAACCCGGTGGATTGTGGGTAATGTCAAATAGTGATTTAGATATTAGTTATTTTAAATATTTGACTGTTCGTCGTGCTGCTGTGTGTTTTTGAGCTTGTACAAACACGGGTTTCTGGGGGGTGAGGTCTGTGTTTGCTCTGGACGCTGGTGCCAGGTGAACTGCGACGACCACAGAAACCTGAACCTCCGCTTTAAAGAATGGACAGGACCTCCCAAACATGCATCTCTTTTCCTGGTGTCAGTCTGGAGTTTCAGTCAATATTTAGTAATAATTCGAAATTCCTGAGGTTTAAATGTCTTTTTCCGTCCCTCGGTTTGGTTTCTTCAGGTGTGGCCACAGATCGAATCTTCTCCCAATCTGCAGGTTGATTTATGTTGTTGGATCTTATGGTCAAAGAAGAGACAAACTGGTCTGTCGTCCCGGGCCCCAGAGTCGTAGGGGCCCAGAATCGGTCCCTCTTCCTCTTCCTTCCCAAATTATTAAACAGAATAAAAAAGAATTTCAAAATCAAAGTTCCAAAGTCCGTATGAAATATCTCTAATAGTATGAAATAAAAAGCTGGTTTTATATTGTTTTTATCCTTATTCTGGTTCACAATTTTCAATGGATTGAATCATTAAATTTCTTACCATTTTGTACGTCTCTGTGTGAAAAGTCGAGTCTTTGTCCCGTCGTCTGGAGCAAACCATTTAGCTCCTTTATCGTTGGTCCTTTAATTCTAACCTCCTGCTTCGACCCAAAGTCCAGTTTAGAAAACTGAGCTTTAATATGTATCTTCCTCCATTTAAAAAGTAGAACAGACAAGAAGAAAAAAGTGGATTGATAAACTTGACTTGCTAACTCTAAATTAATTTTCATTTATTTTTTCTCTGCTCCAGTGGCAGATTTATAAAGATATTTGGACTTTTTGGTGTATCGACTATTGGCCTTAAAACATCGTCCAATCTTCTCATTCGTCAGTTGTTCTTGAGTCTAAACAATCTGCCATAAAAAAACATATCGGTCGATCTTTCGTCTTTCATTCTTTTTGCTGAACTTCCTCGTGATATTTCTCTGTTTTCTCAGGTTCTGTGCACAGCTGAAGGTCCCACGTGAGCTCGACTCCAGAGGTTCTTCTGATCTTCATGATGGATCTGTTTGGCGTCTCGGCCGTGGCTCGAGTGTTAATGACTTAACTTCTCAGGTAGTAAAACAAACGAGGTCATAAACTTCATGGCCACTTTACGTCTCGTAAACATTGATTTTATAAGATTAAGATCATCTTTAGGTGGAAATTCATCAGTCAGTGACTCCAAAACTCGACGCAGTTTTCACTTTAGCAAAAAGTTAAATAGGTTCAACTAAAGATCGAGTGATGTTTGGTTTTTCATGTTTAGAATCAGGAGCAGCCGATCGTAGATAAGGCCTGTCGATACTTTTAGGACGATATTTTAGCTGATTTGGCTCATTCTCCACATTTTTAAAGTCGTGCACAGCCCTTTTTCACTACAAACTGGATAAGTACGAGCAGACATGTTAAGTGCAGTGTCGTCTTTGTTCTTAAATCAGACGTGTTCTTCAAACTGTTCAGATGTTCCTCCAGGTTCTCCTCGTTTCTTCTGGTTGAGCCTCTGAAGTTTTATTTTGAGTGATTTATGTTTGAGTTTAAGCTTTAATCTTTAACCTCCACTGTGACACGCCCCCTGTGACACGCCCCCTGTGACACGCCCCCTGTGCCCCGCCCACTGTGACGTCCGCTCTTCCTTCTCCAGTTTTATTTCCTTAATCGTTGATACTCGTAGGATTCTGCAGCGTCGCGTCGTTATTTTGGTCCTAATGTAAAAAAATGTGCTGCTGTAGTGTGATGTGCTCTGTCCACAGGGGGCGCTACAGCTACACGACTCTTTTATGAAGTGGTTTTAAATGAATATGTGTGAATATTTAAAAGTGTAAATTATAACAGATTGATCCACAGATGAGAACCAGGCTCAGTGTGTCTGATTTAAATGTTTAAATACATTTTTCTGCATTTTCTTTAAATCAAACATCAGACTCAAAAAACACAACTATACTTTGCCAACCATGTCACCAATTTTAAAACTAGACCCTGAAAGTTCATATTATACAACCATGATCTGTTTTGTTATGTAATGTCCACAGCGGAGAATCCAGGTGGGCTGAGCGTACGAGGAGTTTCACTTTATATTTGGTTCTTCGAGACTTCCCCAGGTGCGTTTTTGTCCAGCTGCTGGTGAGATTCGTGCTGCCGTTTGCGTCTTTAATGCTGAACATGTGTGTCTCTGCGGGGGCGCTGACCTTTGACCCCTGAGGATAAAGGGTTCAGGCTTTGAACACAAGCTGAGGTTCCCAAAGAAAAGAGAACTTCTCCCCTTCTCAGTGTCTGAAGGAAACAGCCATGTCCGCTCATATTTTTAACCTTTTTCCACTCGGCGTTTTAACTTTAACTCTCGGGTTGCCATGGTAAACAACAGAAAGAAAAGCACAAAGTGGTAAAAGTCTGTGGCGTCTCTAAGGGGCCGGCTCCCTCCTCGTCTCCGTGTTTTTGATTTCTTTGGAATGTCTGACGTACCCATTTCGTTTTATTCAATTATAAGAAAACTTTATTAGAAAAAATACTTTGAAATGCTCTTACTGCTCGTGGGGTCGTCCGTCTGCAGATCTGACCGGCTTTGGCCTCCTGACGTCACCTCCTGTTTCCATGGAGATTAATAATGAAATCTCACACTGTGGAACATTACGAGCAAAGTAAGAAGAGCCTTTTATAAAGACAGAAGTTTGAATCACGTCTCATGATCTCCAGGTCGTCCCTGAGTCTGTCCTGATCTGATCATTTTGGCAAAAATTACAGGAATTTTTATATCAGAACTGAAGAAGCAGCGAAACATCTTCACTCCTACAACTCCTACGACTCCTACACCTCCTACGACTCCTACAACTCCTACGACTCCTACAACTCCTACGACTGCTACAACTCCTACAACTTCTACGACGCCTACGACTCCAATGACTCCAACGACTCCTACAACTCCTACGACTCCTACGACTCCTACGACTCCTACGACTCCAATGACTCCTACGACTCCGACAACTCCTACGACTCCGACAACTCCTACGACTCCTACGACTCCAATGACTCCAACGACTCCTACGACTCCCACGACTCCGACAACTCCTACGACTCCTACGACGTCTACAACTCCCACGACTGCTACGACTCCGACAACTCCTACGACTCCAACGACTCCAATGACTCCAACGACTCCTACGACTCCCACGACTCCCAAGACTCCTACGACTCCTACGACTCCGACAACTCCTACGACTCCAACGACTCCTACGACTCCTACGACTCCTACGACTCCGACAACTCCTACGACTCCTACGACGTCTACAACTCCCACGACTGCTACGACTCCGACAACTCCTACGACTCCAACGACTCCAATGACTCCTACGACTTCTACAACTCCTACGACTCCTACGACTCCTACAAAGTCAGAACATAAGTTAGATACTGCAGCTTTAAACAATATTTTAAAGGTAATTTCTGTGCGTTGTAGATTTATATTATAGAGGTCTTTACACAGACACTGGGGTGAGGGTGGGTTAAGTGTCTTGCCCAAGGACACAACAGCAGTATTCATGTGTGGGAGCTGGAATCGCACCGCTTCAGATCAATGGACAAACGCTCTACCGACTGAGCCGCTGTCGCCCTGCACAGCCAAACATGTGGACAACAGAGTCAGACTGTGCTGGTTTAAAACTTTAAGCAAATCAAGTTTAATTTAGATAAAACCTCAGATACGCAGAGCAGATAAAAACATTTCGAACATGTGCTTTAGAAACTGGCAGCAGACACAAATCGTGCTCCAATAACAGGCTCAGAAAGGCAGAAAAATCACTCGATAAAGGAGGATTTCGAGCTGGAGATATGAGCGTTTCCTCTGCCAGCGGCGCCGAGCCCAGCGCCGTCGTCTCTTTAAAAGTTCACTGCTTTTGGTCAAATGAGACGGAGTAATGTACCTGAGCGACGCTTTAAAACCTCCTGCTGCGAGAGAGGAGGCGTGAGGGGAGGAGGAGGTGTGAGGGGATGAGGAGGCGAGAAGGAGGAGACGAGAAGGAGGAGGAGGCAAGGAGGAGGAGGCTTTTGGTCAAATGAGACGGAGTAATGTACCTGAGCGACGCTTTAAAACCACCTGTTGCGAGAGAGGAGGCGTGAGGGGAGGAGGAGGTGTGAGGGGACGAGGAGGCGAGAAGGAGGAGATGAGGAGGAGGAAGCAAGGAGGAGGAGGAGGCTTTTGGTCAAATGAGACGGAGTAATGTACCTGAGCGACGCTTTAAAACCTCCTGCTGTGAGAGAGGAGGCGTGAGGGGAGGAGGAGGTGTGAGGGGAGGAGGAGGCGAGAAGGAGGAGACGAGAAGGAGGAGGCTTTTGGTCAAATGAGACGGAGTAATGTACCTGAGCGACGCTTTAAAACCACCTGTTGCGAGAGAGGAGGCGTGAGGGAAGGAGGAGGCGTGAGGGCAGGAGACGTGAGGAGAGGAGGCAAGGAGAAAGAGGCATGAGAAGAGGAGACATGACAGGAGGAGGTGTGAGTAGAGAAGGTGTGAAGGAAGGAGGCGAGGAGGAGGAGCCATGAGTGAAGAAGGTGTGAGAGAAGGAGACGTGATGGAGGAGACGATGAGGAGAGGTGGAGGAGACATGATGGAGGAGGAGGAGACACGATGGAGGAGGAGACATGATAGAGGAGGAGACGTGATAGAGGAGGAGACATGGTGGAGGAGACGTGATGGAGGAGACGATGAGGAGAGGTGGTGGAAAAGAGGTGGAGGAGACGTGGTGGAGGAGATGTGATAGAGGAGAGGTAGAGGAGAGGTGGTGGAGGAGACGTGATGGAGGAGATGTGGAGGAGACGTGATGGAGGAGATGTGGAGGAGACGTGATGGAGGAGGAGACATGTTGGAGGAGACGTGATGGAGGAGACGTGATAGAGGAGAGGTAGAGGAGAGGTGGTGGAGGATTCGTGATGGAGGAGACGAGGAGGAGGAGACGAGGAGGAGGAGACGAGGAGTGGTGGAGGAGATGTGATGGAGGAGACGAGGAGGAGGAGTGGTGGAGGAGATGTGATGGAGGAGACGAGGAGTGGTGGAGGAGGAGTGGTGGAGGAGGAGTGGTGGAGGAGGACAGGCCTGTTTTACCTGATCTCTGTTGTAGATGTGTGGGCACAGAGCTGATAATCCTCCTGAAGGAGCTGGAAGGATTCACAGCAGCGATTATCTGTGAACTGACACCAGGGTTTCTCCAGGTTCTGGGTTTTTTTCTGGGTTCGTTCCGAGTTTGTTCCGAGTTCAACTCCTACAACTCCAACGACTCCTACAACTCCAGTAGTTGGAGTTGTAGTAGTCCAACTACTGGAGTTGTAGTAGTCGTTGCAGACCACACCCGTTCTACACACCACACCCCCTCTGCTGACCACACCCCCTCTGCAGACCACACCCTAAATGGTAAATGGTCACATCTTTATATAGCGCTTTTCCACCTTCAAGTCACTCAAAGCGCTTTACAACAAGGAACCAGTCACACATCCACACACACATTCACACACCAGTGTACGCAGACACTGGGGGCGAGGTGGGTTAAGTGTCTTGCCCAAGGACACAACGACAGCATTCATCTGTGAGGGCTGGAATTGTACCGCCAACCTTCGAGTCAGTGGATCTAACCACTCAACAAATGATGTTCATGTAGAGAGCGGGATTTGAACCGCCAACCTTCGGATCAGTGACAAACACTCAACCTACTGAGCTACTGTCACCCTCTCTGTAGACCACACTCCCTCTGCAGACCACACCCCCTCTGCAGACCACACCCCCTCTGCAGACC
The DNA here is from genome assembly GCA_019594935.1 of Periophthalmus modestus. Taxonomy (NCBI): domain Eukaryota; kingdom Metazoa; phylum Chordata; class Actinopteri; order Gobiiformes; family Gobiidae; genus Periophthalmus; species Periophthalmus modestus. The sequence continues at coordinate 17,805,883 of JAIEZT010001368.1, read as the reverse complement.
ACACCCCCTCTACAGACCACACCCCTCTCTGCAGACCACACCCCTCTGCAGACCACACCCCCTCTGCAGGCCAGGCCACACCCCCTCTACAGTCCACTCCCCCCTCTGCAGACCACACCCCCTCTGCAGACCACACCCCCTCTACAGTCCACTCCCCCTCTACAGTCCACTCCCCCTCTGCAGACCACACCCCCTCTGCAGACCACACCCCCTCTGCAGACCACACCCCCTCTGCAGACCACACCCCCTCTGCACACTGCCCCACACTGATCTGTTCATGTCATTAAAGTTTTGACATTTTCAGATGTGCAGTGGGTGGAGCAGCTTCTGTCATAAACCAGCCCTTTATCCAGGCCTGGGACTGTCTCAGTGATAAAAAGGTTTTTAGAAAAGGAACAAACATGGGAACAGTGCAGCTCCACAAATCATATTTTATGAATGTGATCAATTCAAACAAAGTGAGAACAGCTCCTTCAAACGGTGAGTTAAAGGATTTAGACTCAACAACAGATCTGCCAAGTTTTATGACTAAAATACAGAATGATTGAATGAAAGTATCAAAATATCCATAAGAAACAACAATGAGACAAAAACATGACAGGACAGGACAAATGAAGGACCAAACTGCTTCAAAGTTTCCTGTGGAATGTTACAGGCTGCTGCAGGACGTTTGTGACACGTGAACACGACCTCAGCACTTTGTCATCTACAGGCTCAGGTTTATCCAGGGCCCTTCAAACATGAGGGACCACGGCTCCAGGAATGCACAGTGTCTGAACTCAACCCATTAAATCAGTCACTCCTCACTAACCGAGCCCAGTCTCCAAAATGAGATTAGTCCAATGGGACCGGTGCACATGACCAAAATAGGAGCGTGTTTTACCAGAAACAAGTCATAAAAGCAGGACTCCAGTTGTTTCATAATGAACTAAATCAGTTTGACCTTCTGAGCCTCAGACTACTGCTGCAGATGCTTCTGTCAGACACAACTCCCACAATCCACTGTGCCCCCGGTCTGTGTTCTCTGGGGAAAGGGCTCAGCGTGGCACAGGTCCTGCAGGGTCTGATGTTGAATGAAGTGAGATCTGACCCTGAGCCTCTGCGTTTATTCATAAAGAGCAGTTTGGTAAAAGTCCTGTCCCTGAAGAATGCAAATGCGCAGAGTTGGGGCTGTGCGTCATGCGCGGCTCTGTGTGTTTGGTCAGTGCGTCGGGGCGCGCGGAGAGGAGACCCCCACACTCCACTGCGCGTCTGGAGAGGAGCACTGCGCTCTGACACTTCTGCAGCTCTGTGTTGTCGTGTTTTTGTGTTTGGTTCAGAGCTCTGAGGACTGATATGGAGCATCTCCAGAGGCAAAATGAGTGGAAGCACTGACAATGTCACAGACTTGTGGGAAAACGCTTCCTCGAGGCTGGATGCGCTCGCGGACGAGTCCCCGGACAGCTCCGGGAGGAACCACACCGCGGTGGTCCTCAGCCGCGCCATCCCGCTGGGGCTGGTGCTCGGGGCGTTCATCGTGTTTGCCATCGCGGGGAACATCTTGGTTATTCTGTCCGTGGTAAGCAACAGGCACCTGCGCACCCCCACCAACTATTTCATCATCAACCTGGCCATCGCGGACCTGCTGCTGGGGACCATGGTGCTGCCGGTGTCCGCCACTCTGGAGATCCTGGACTACTGGGTGTTTGGGCGCGTGTTCTGTGACATTTGGGCCGCTCTGGACGTGCTGTGCTGCACCGCGTCCATCATGAGCCTGTGCGTCATCTCCATTGACCGTTACATCGGAGTGAGCCACCCGCTGCAGTACCCGGGCATCGTGACGGAGCGGCGCGCGCTGCTGGCCATGCTGGGCGTGTGGGTGCTCTCCATAGTCATCTCCATCGGGCCGTTACTCGGCTGGAAGCAGCCCCCGTCCCCTCTGGACACAGTGTGCCTCATCACAGAGGAGCCGTTCTACGCGCTCTTCTCGTCCCTCGGCTCCTTCTACATTCCTCTCGTGGTCATTCTGGCCATGTACTGCCGCGTCTACATCGTGGCCAAAAGGACCACCAAGAACCTGGAGGCTGGAGTGATGCGCGAGAGGATGAACTCCAGTGAGCTGACCCTGAGGATCCACAAGGGCGCGCAGGTCAGCGACGAGCCCGGCGCGTCCGCGGGAGGGAAGGGCCGCGCGCACCAGGCCCGGAGCTCCCTCACGGTCAAACTGCTCAAGTTCTCCCGCGAGAAGAAAGCGGCCAAGACGCTGGGGGTGGTGGTGGGCATGTTCACGCTCTGCTGGCTGCCCTTCTTCGTGGCTTTACCTATAGGTGAGTCCAGAGGTCAGAGGTCAGACACAACACCTCTGTCCTTCACTGTTGGGCACTCTCTGTGTTTGGTGTAACCTGCTGAGATCTGCTGAGATCTGATCTGTTTCTGCTCTGATCTGCTCTGCTGAGTGTGGCACAGGTCGTGATCTTTGAATCAGCCCATTAAAGGTCTCACACTTTAAATGAATCACAGTGTCACAATTTGAACTGAAACTTCTGATGTTCACAGCAGAGAGTTTCTGTCTTTAAAATGAAATGTTAGACTTTCTAAATTGATCATGTCTCATTTTTGTATAAAATTTTCCCAGTGAGTCGAGGAGATCAGTCTCTACTATTTCATATAAACTCCGGCAGCTTAAGGCCCCAAACTCAGCCATAAGAGACAAAACTAACAAAACATAAACTATGAAACATAAATGAGTCAGTGCGGCCGAGTCTGAATCTTCAGTAAATGCTGTTGACCCTCTGGACTCTGATGATAAAACCTCTGATCTCCAGAGGCTCACACAGCTGGACTTAAACACTGAGCTCGTCTGTACTCCTCGTGTATCCGAGTACCTCCCTCGGGTCTGTGGAGGTTAAGGACTTTCACAGTGAAAGTCTTTTCATAAACTCGATCTGCAGCTTCATGAATCAGGGGCCGAATCCTCCTGACGATCGTTTATTTCACCAAATCGTCGCGTCTCTGATATACGGGGAGGACGTTATATACTGCAATGGTGAAAATAGCAGCCGTATATTTTACATTGAGCCAAGTCACACCAGAGCTTCTGTTGATTTCAGTAAATTATGATTTTATGAGTCTGCACTGCCATGAAAAACAAAACAAAACATCTTAATATTTATCTGTGGGCGGACGGAGTGGCCCACGAGTTATTCAAGAGGTTTTTAAAGGGATTTTTACAATCTCTCCCAAATGTTACTCGTGGTCGCTCCAGTCTGCGCCGGTCTGTGATGTAAGTGTCCATATGTGCTGCCAAGTGAAGGGTGGCCTCCCCTGCACTCAGCCCCGTTAAACCCATGGCCCGTGGGTCCTCAGAGACTGTGCTCCTCGCCGCTTTACAAACTCCAAAGGAAATGAACTCACATATCGCTGTGGTCGCTCAGAGATTCAGGGAGGAGGGGTCAGGACAGGAGAATGGAACATATTTATTAGAACGAGAAAGCGTTCAGATAGAGAAAGCACAAGACTTTTAAGTTTTATTGGTTGGAGTCGCTGTGTGGCTCCATTTCCACGAGAGCGAGTCCTGAAAAGAGCCGCTCTGCAAATATATTCAACAACAGTCACATGATGATATTATTAAATACATAAATTAATCCATTAATCCATAAATAAATAAACAATAAAAATAATAATGCTTTAGTCAAAGTCTTCATTCACTCCACACTCAGGGATGGAGAGTTACTGTTGTAGCCACAGCTGCCCTGGGACAGACTGACAGAAGTGAGACTCTCAATCTGTGCCACTGGCCCCTCTGACCATCACTGTTCAGACCTGAACCTGACCCGGGTAAAGTTCAGGGGTAAAGACTCATGAGGCTGGAGACTAAAGTGCGTCACACTTGTTATTATTTTGTTCTGTCTCGAGCCCAGTTTAAGTCCTGGTGTCGACCTGGTTTGGTCCAGTTTAAGTCCTGGTTTGGTCCAGTTTGAGTCCTGGTGTCGACCTGGTCCTGTTCTAGTCCTGGTTTAGTCCTGGTCTGGGTTAGTTTCAGTTTTAGCGTGAGCTCTGTCCTCCTGAGTTATGAGGGAGACCTGTCCGGGACATGTCTGTCCGGGACATGTCTGTCCGGGACATGTCTGTCCGGGACACGTCTGTCAGGGACACGTCTGTCGTGGACACGTCTGTCGGGGACACGTCTGTTATGGACACGTCTATCGGGGACACGTCTGTCGGGGACACTCTGTCATGGACATGTTGTCAGGGACACGTCTGTCGGGGACACATCTGTCAGGGACACGTCTGTCGGGGACATGTCTGTCGGGGACACGTCTGTCATGGACACGTCTGTCATGAACGCGTCTGTCAGGGACACGTCTGTCAGGGACACGTCTGTCGGGGACATGTCTGTCAGAGACACGTCTGTCATGGACACGTCTGTCAGGGACACGTCTGTCATGGACACGTCTGTCAGGGACACGTCTGTCATGGACACGTCTGTCGGGGACACGTCTGTCGGGGACACATCTGTCAGGGACACGTCTGTCGGGGGGGGACATGTCTGTCATGGACACGTCTGTCATGAACGCGTCTGTCAGGGACACGTCTGTCGGGGACACTCTGTCATGGACATGTTTGTCAGGGACACGTCTGTCGGGGACACATCTGTCAGGGACACGTCTGTCGGGGACATGTCTGTCGGGGACACGTCTGTCATGGACACGTCTGTCATGAACGCGTCTGTCAGGGACACGTCTGTCAGGGACACGTCTGTCGGGGACATGTCTGTCAGAGACACGTCTGTCAGAGACACGTCTGTCATGGACACGTCTGTCAGGGACACGTCTGTCAGAGACACGTCTGTCGTGGACACGTCTGTCGGGGACACGTCTGTTATGGACACGTCTATCGGGGACACGTCTGTCGGGGACACTCTGTCATGGACATGTTTGTCAGGGACACGTCTGTCAGGGACACGTCTGTCGTGGACACGTCTGTCGGGGACACGTCTGTTATGGACACGTCTATCGGGGACACGTCTGTCGGGGACACTCTGTCATGGACATGTTTGTCAGGGACACGTCTGTCGGGGACACATCTGTCAGGGACACGTCTGTCGGGGACATGTCTGTCGGGGACACGTCTGTCATGGACACGTCTGTCATGAACGCGTCTGTCAGGGACACGTCTGTCAGGGACACGTCTGTCGGGGACATGTCTGTCAGAGACACGTCTGTCATGGACACGTCTGTCAGGGACACGTCTGTCATGGACACGTCTGTCAGGGACACGTCTGTCATGGACACGTCTGTCGGGGACACGTCTGTCGGGGACACATCTGTCAGGGACACGTCTGTCGGGGACATGTCTGTCATGGACACGTCTGTCATGAACGCGTCTGTCAGGGACACGTCTGTCGGGGACACTCTGTCATGGACATGTTTGTCAGGGACACGTCTGTCGGGGACACATCTGTCAGGGACACGTCTGTCGGGGACATGTCTGTCGGGGACACGTCTGTCATGGACACGTCTGTCATGAACGCGTCTGTCAGGGACACGTCTGTCAGGGACACGTCTGTCGGGGACATGTCTGTCAGAGACACGTCTGTCAGAGACACGTCTGTCATGGACACGTCTGTCAGGGACACGTCTGTCAGAGACACGTCTGTCATGGACACGTCTGTCATGGACGCGTTCGTCATGGACACGTCTGTCATGGACGCGTTCGTCATGGACGCGTCTGTCAGGGACACGTCTTTCGGGGACACGTTCGTCATGGACACATCTGTCATGGACACGTCTGTCGGGGACACGTCTGTCGGGGACACGTTTGTCGGGGACACGTTTGTCGGGGACACGTCTGTCGGGGACACGTCTGTCGGGGACATGTCTGTCATGGACACGTGTTTCAGGGACACGTCTGTCGGGGACACGTCTGTCAGAGACATGTCTGTCAGGGACATGTCTGTCATGGACACATCTATCGGGGACATGTCTGTCGGGGACACGTCTGCCAGAGACACGTCTGTCGGGGACATGTTTGTCAGACACGTGGTCTGTCGAGACACGTCTGTCGGGGACACGTCTGTCGGGGACACGTCTGTCGGGGACACGTCGTCTGTCATGGACACGTCTGTCGGGGACACGTCTGTCGGGGACACGTCTGTCAGAGACACGTCTGTCGGGGACATGTTTGTCAGAGACACGTCTGTCGGGGACATGTCTGTCGGGGACACATCTGTCGGGGACACGTCTGTCGGGGACATGTCTGTCGGGGACACATCTGTCGGGGACACGTCTGTCGGGGACACGTCTGTCGGGGACACGTCTGTCATGGACACGTCTGTCGGGGACACGTCTGTCGGGGACACGTCTGTCGGGGACACGTCTGTCATGGACACGTCTGTCGGGGACACGTCTGTCGGGGACACGTCTGTCATGGACACGTCTGTCGGGGACATGTCTGTTGGGGACACGTCTGTCAGGGACACGTCTGTCGGGGACACGTCTCGAGGTCTTTGTCCATGTTCTGGTTGGACTCTGGGCTGTGAACATTAAAACCTCCGTCAAGGCACTGGCTCGTTCTGTGACTCGTGCCCAGACCTGACGTGAATTTTCAGTGTTTTTTGTGTCTTTATTTGACTCTTTAAAACACAGAACAAACCACACGGACAGTTCAGCTCAGACATGAACCAGGAGCAGGTCAGATATAAATGTTTATTTCCACATTATTCAGGAGCAGAGGCTCCAGTTTTTCACGTTCAGATCGATTCCATTTTTGGGAAGAAAAATAACCAAAAACTTTTTCCCCTTTTCAGTTTTAGAGCAGCCAGTTTTTAGACAGAAACAGGCACAAGATCGAGAGGAAAAGTTCAACAAACGAGTGAGACGCAGTGTGTCGCCGTAGGGCCATGAAGGTATTTATAAATACATTTATGAATACTCCTGATAAATACATGTATAAATACTCCTGATAAATACTCTTGATAAATACATGTATAAATACTCTTGATAAATACATGTATAAATACTCTTGATAAATACATGTATAAATACTCTTGATACATGTTTAAATACATGTTCACAGTTGTATCTCCGCCTCGTGATCAGTGACTTTAACCTCGTCTCCTGTGAAACGCTGAGTCTCTCGTGATGATTTTAATAACAGTTTATGCCGAGCGGCTCTGACATTTTCGTTTATTCAGACACACAACAAATCAAACTCCCCGAGTGCGTTTGAAACGTGTTTGAAACGTGTTTGATACGTGTTTGATACGTGTTTGATACGTGTTTGATACGTGTTTGATACGTGTCGTTTTCCCGGAGTACTTCGGGGTTTAAATACTGTTGCTCACGGCAGATATTTCCCGTGGTCAGAGGTTTGTGTTGATGCTCGGGGCTGTTCAGCTCATTACTCGTGACCAGGGGCACGGTCAGTCTGCCGTGTCCGGGTGGAGCGGGTGTAGCTGCAGGGAGACGCAGCAGTGAGGAGGGTGGTGCTCCACATGATTATGCAGGTTTACTCCTCCAGCCAATCAACTCCGGAGACGTCCCCTGAATCAGGACGAGCTTCAGGACGAGCTTCAGGACGAGCCTCACTGAAACGATTTAATCAAAAGAAAAATAAATGGACTGAGCCGTGTGTGTGTGTGTGTGTGTGTGAGAGTGTGTGTGTGTGTGTGTGTGTGTGTATGTGTGTGTGTGTGTGTGTGTGTGTGTGTGTGTTTGTGCGCTCGAGGCAGCATTTTAATCGAGACTTTTAACTTTATACATTATATAGATGTTTTGTGCGTCTCTGAGGAGCATCAGGAGAACATCATGAGGCAGGAGTCGACTTTAGTTTAGTGTAACCTGGACATTAACTAACGGGTTTTTCACTGGACGATGCAGATACGATTATTCAGAGTCCAGAGAAACCAGAGGGTAACAGCTCGCCGATATTTTAGGGTCGATATGTAGGACCGATTTTGGTCATTTTCTCCAAATGATATAATTTGAAGTTCAGTTTAAATTGATTCTCGACCTGGTTTCTCGACAGACCGGGTCAGTGAGCTGTGGTCACGTTTGTGCAGTTCCTCTGTGGACGGTGTTCAGATACAGTTTTATACATGTGCTCTGTGTTTTTAGGCATTTTGTTTGGTCAAACCAAATATCGGCCTGTGCTGGAGATTTAAGGCTGATAGTGATTCACAGAAAGTGTGAACATCGGCCCGATATATCGGCCAAACGATAAATGGATCTGTCTGTAGTGTCGAGTCTCACTCCTTCAGGCACAATGAAGAACCTCAGAGACGAAACAGTGTCTCTGGACCTGGTCCTCAGTGAGTCTGAGGCTGGAGCAGCAGGAAAGAAATACAACGAGGACCACGAGGATCACGAGGATCACGAGGATCACGAGGACAACGAGGACCACGAGGACCACGAGGACCACGAGGATCACGAGGACAACGAGGACCACGAGGACCACGAGGACCACGAGGATCACGAGGATCACGAGGATCACGAGGATCACGAGGACAACGAGGACCACGAGGACCACGAGGACCACGAGGATCACGAGGACCACGAGGACCACGAGGACCACGAGGACCACGAGGATCACGAGGATCACGAGGACCACGAGGACCACGAGGACCACGAGCCCCGATCGAACCTCAAAAAGGCCCCAAAACACTGCTTCACGTCGCCTCCAAACACGACTGGAAGCTATTTTATTTTCTGTCAACAAAATATTTTACCTTTCACCAGGAGCTTTGGGAGCACCGCGATTTTGGAGAGAAAACATTTTAGAGAAAAATACCACAGGTGAAGTTGTCAACATGACACGACGCAGAACTCGCTCCAAATGGTCCTGTCAGAAAGTTTCCTTCACAATGAGATTTAATTTGAAAGAAAAAACTGGAGCTTTGAAAAGTTCTGTGGGAACAAGGAGCCAAACGTGTGGCTACTCCTTATTTTTTGTTTCTTGCAATGTGAAGAAGGCTGAAGTATTAATAAGTATTACAGTAGTAGTAACAGTAGTGTTGGGTATTACAGTAGTAGCCGTAACAGTAGTGTTGAGTATTACAGTAGTAGCAGTAACAGTAGTGTTGAGTATTACAGTAGTAGCAGTAACAGTAGTGTTGAGTATTACAGTAGTAGCAGTAACAGTAGTGTTGAGTATTACAGTAGTAGCAGTAACAGTAGTGTTGAGTATTACAGTAGTAGCAGTAACAGTAGTGTTGGGTATTGCAGTAGTAGCTAAACTAAACTAAAAATCAGATGTTTTACAGTTTGTTTCTTATTATTTAGTCTGTTGAGTTTTGTTTTGTGACCCCAGAGCAGACGCCCCAGAGCAGACGCCCCAGTGCAGACGCCCCAGTGCAGACGCCCCAGTGCAGACGCCCCACTGCAGACCCCTCAGTGCAGACACCACAGTGCAGACACCACAGTGCAGACGCCCCAGAGCAGACGCCCCAGAGCAGACGCCCCAGTGCAGACGTCCCAGTGCAGACACCCCACTGCAGACGTCCCAGTGCAGACGCCCCAATGCAAACACTACAGAGCAGACCCCGCAGTGCAGACACCACAGTGCTGACCCCTCAGTGCAGACGCCCCAGTGCAGACGCCCCAGTGCAGACGCCCCACTGCAGACCCCTCAGTGCAGACACCACAGTGCAGACACCACAGTGCAGACGCCCCAGAGCAGACGCCCCAGAGCAGACGCCCCAGTGCAGACGTCCCAGTGCAGACACCCCACTGCAGACGTCCCAGTGCAGACGCCCCAATGCAAACACTACAGAGCAGACCCCGCAGTGCAGACACCACAGTGCTGACCCCTCAGTGCAAACGCCCCAGAGCAGACGCCCCAGTGCAGACGCCCCAGAGCAGATGCCCCAGAGCAGACCCCTCAGTGCAGACACCACAGTGCAGACGCCCCAGTGCAGACACCACAGTGCAGACGTCCCGGAGCAGACATCCCAGTGCAGACGTCTCAGTGCAAACGCCCCAGTGCAGATGCCCCAGTGCAGACACCACAGTGCAGACGCCCCACTGCAGACGCCCCAGTGCAAATTCCCCACTGCAGACGCCCCAGTGCAGACCCCACAGAGCAGACATCACAGCACAGACACCACACTACAGATGCCTCAATGCAGACGTTCAAGAGCAGACATCACAGTGCAGACACCACAGAGCAGACGTTCCAGTGCAGATGTCCCACTGCAGACACCCCACTGCAGACATCACAGGGCAGACACCATCCTGCAGATGCCTCAGTGCAGACGTCCCACTGCAGAAGTCCCAGTGCAGACGCCCCAGTGCAGACACCACAGTGCAGACATCCCGGAGCAGACATCACAGTGCAGATGCCCCAGTGCAGACACCACAGTGCAGACATCCCGGAGCAGACATCCCAGTGCAGACATCACAGTGCAGATGCCCCAGTGCAGACACCACAGTGCAGACATCCCGGAGCAGTTGCTCCAGTGCAGAGGCCCCTGTGCAGATGCCCCAGTGCAGACATCCCAGTGCAGACGCCTCAGTGCAGACACCTCGGTGCAGACACCCCAGTGCAGACGCCTCAGTGCTGTTTGTAATCTCTAACCTGGAGCGGTGGTGGAGCAGGGACCCGCACACTGGGATTTCCTGTGTAACACTTGTTATTAGCCTCGTTCTTCCTCTGCAGTCGGACTCTCTGGAGTGAGGCTCCAAACCCGACACAGAGACGTGTTTTTGTGTAAAGAAGAAGAAGTGAGAAGTCTTTTGCTCCTTGTAAATTTTTTTTAAAAATGTTTTTTTAAACTGCACTATTGCATTGGGTGGAGTATTTGATTGTAGTAACTCAGTGTGTGGAGTATTTGATTGTAGTAACTCGGTGTGTGAAGTAATTTATTGTAGTACCTCAGTGTGTGGAGTATTTGATTGTAGTAACTCAGTGTGTGGGGTATTTTACTGTAGTAACTCGGTGTGTGGAGTATTTGACTGTAGTACCTCAGTATGTGGAGTATTTGACTGTAGTAACTCGGTGTGTGGAGTATTTGACTGTAGTACCTCAGTATGTGGAGTATTTGACTGTAGTACCTCAGTATGTGGAGTATTTGACTGTAGTAACTTGAGTAACTGGGGTATTTCTCTATATCTTTAAATGTTTAAACGTCCTCACGCTGTGATCACACATCGTTTAAAGACTCTTAATGATGCACATCTGGTTTAAACTGCAGAGGTTTAGTCAGTGGTTTTCTGATTTGAAAAACTCATTTGTAAATAATAATAAAAATGATACATCATAATAAATAAAAACACATAATAAAGATAATAACAGATTTACACAGATCAGTTCTGAGTCTGAGACGTTTTACACCGACTCAGTCTCTTCACTCTGTGGTGCTCAGATGTTGTTGTAGCCACAGCTGCCCCGGGACAGAGGCTCTGCCAATCTGCACCATCGGCCCCTCCAACCACCAACTCTCACACACCACATTCAGACAAGGCAACGTGGGTCAAGTGTCTTGCCTAAGGACACAACAAAAGTTTTGCCACTGGTGCCCCCATGTGGCACCTGATTTTCCCTGCGGTCTCCCATCCCAGTCTTGACCAGGCCCGGCCCTGAGGTCCTGAGGCCCCGAGGTCCTGAGGCCCTGAGGCCCTGAGGCCCCGAGGTCCTGAGGTCCTGAGGTCCTGAGGCCCCGAGGCCCCGAGGTCCCGAGGCCCCGAGGTCCCGAGGCCCCGAGGCCCCGAGGCCCCGAGGTCCCGAGGCCCTGAGGCCCCGAGGCCCCGAGGCCCTGAGGCCCCAAGGCCCCGAGGTCCCGAGGTCCCGAGGCCCCGAGGTCCTGAGGCCCTGAGGTCAGATCAGGCTTTGACAGGTCGGTCTGGCCACACCTGCAGTTTTTCACTGATGCCATATTTAGTTTTTTTTTTTTCTTTTTTTCCATGACACCAAGTTTTATTTTATTTTATTTTTTTTTTCTTATGACACCATGTTTTCTTCCATCCATCCATTTTCTTCCTCTTATCCGGGGCCGGGTCGTGGGGGCAGCAGTCTAAGCAGGGACTCCCAGACTTCCCTCACCCCAGACACGTCCTCCAGCTCCTCCGGTGGGACCCCAAGGTGTTCCCAGGCCAGAGAGACATAGTCCCATCCCTCCTTCCGGTGGGGCCCAGAACACCTCCCTAGGGAGGCGTCCAGGAGGCATCCTGAGCAGATGCCCGAGCCTCAGCTGGTCCTCTCGACGTGAAGGAGCAGCGGCTCTACTCCGAGCTCCTCCCGTGTGACTGAGCTCCTCACCCTGTCTCTAAGGGAGCGCCCAGCCACTCTGTGGAGGAAACTCATTTCAGTCGCTTGTATCTGTGATCCTGTCCTTTCGGTCATGACCCAGAGTCATGACCATAGGTGAGGTGAACATAGATTGAGGTAAATCCAGAGCTTTGCCTTTCGACTCAGCTCCTTCTTTACCACAACAGACGATACAGCGACATCACTGCAGACGCTGCACCGATCCGCCTGTCAATCTCACGTTCCATCCTCCCCTCACTCGTGAACAAGACCCAGAGATACTTGAACTCCTCCACTTGAGGCAAGGGCTCACCACCCGGAGAGGGAGAACCACCTTTTTCCGGTCGAGAACCATGGCCTTGGATTTTGGAGGAGCTGATTCTCATCCAGACACTTCACACTCGGCTGCAAACCGCCCCAGTGCTGCAGGTCCTGACTCGAAGAAGCATCAGGACAAACATCATCTGCAAACAGCAGAGATGATCCTGTGGTTCCCGAACCGGACCCCCTCCGGCCCCTGAACCAGACCCCCTCCGGCCCCTGAACGAGACCCCCTCCGGCCCCTGAACCAGACCCCCTCCGGCCCCCGAACCAGACCCCCTCCGGCCCCTGAAGACCAGGCCCCCTCCGGCCCCTGAACCAGACCCCCTCCGGCCCCTGAACCAGACCCCCCCAGCCCCTGAACCAGACCCCCTCCAGCCCCTGAACCAGACCCCCTCCGGCCCCTCCAGCCCCCTGAACCAGACCCCCTCCGGCCCCCTGACTGCGCCTAGAAATTCTGTCCATAAATACAATGAACAGAAACTGTGACAAAGTGCAGCCCTGGTGGAGTCCAACATGCACCGGGAACAAGTCTGACTCACTGCAGAGACACAGCTCCTGCTCCGGTCACACAGGGACCATGTTTTCTTTTGGGGGTTTTTTTTGTTTGTTTTTTTTAATGATACCATGTTTTTTTATGACATCATGTTGCACAGTGGGAGCTGACGGAGGAGCGGTGGAGGACACATGGAGCTGTTAAGCCATAGTTTCTGGGTGGATGTGTTTGGGAACTGATGTCAGGCCCGTGTCTGCGCCGGGGGCCGCTTTAAGATGGCCGCTCGGGGTAATGAGAGGTGCTCGGGGTAATGAGAGGTGCTCGGGGTAATGAGAGGCGCTCGGAGGTTGAAACAATAATGAAAGAGTCAAGTGTCAGTGCGACGGCGAAATGGAGGTGACAGTGGAGAGTCAGGAGGCCAGGGGGCAGTAGAGAGGTCACAGCACATCACCCAGAACAGAACCTCGTTATAGTTTCATCATAACCAATTATCAAACTGTAATAACGCCGCTGTCCCGCCGCTGAAACTCAGACAGTTTAATCATTATGAGAGCGCGAGGGGGAGGGGCCACGCTCGGCCAATCAGGACGACAGGATGCACTGTTTTTGTTAAGATGTTCCTGTTGTGAGGTGTGCAGCACCACAGGAAGGAGGTGCAAAGGGCTCCTGCAGGACAGCTCCCTGCAGGACGGCTCCTGCGGGACGGCTCCTGCAGGACGGCTCCTGCGGGACGGCTCCTGCGGGACAGCTCCTGCGGGACGGCTCCTGCGGGACGGCTCCTGCGGGACGGCTCCTGCGGGACGGCTCCTGCGGGACGGCTCCTGCGGGACGGGCTCCTGCGGGACGGCTCCTGCGGGACGGCTCCTGCGGGACGGCTCCTGCGGGACGGCTCCTGCGGGACGGCTCCTCGGGACGGCTCCTGCGGGACGGCTCCTGCGGACGGTCTGCGGGACGGCTGCGGGACGGCTCCTGCGGGACGGCTCCTGCAGGACGGCTCCTGCAGGACGGCTCCCTGGAGGATGACTCCAAGAATCAGCCGCACTGGTATCTATGTTATCTTTGTTATTTAAGATACCAGACTAAAAAAATACTCAAGTAAAAGTATCACATGAAAAAATCTACTTACTAAACTATTAAAGTACTTGTAAAATGTGTAAGATTTGAGTCTTATAAAGCTTCAAATGTGATGATTTTAATAAAGATTTGAGCTGAATTTTGTTCAACAGAAACAACCTTTTTTGTTTGGACACGAGTTTTGTTGGACACGAGTTATTTACTCGAGCATTAGTAAATCAAGAAACCAGTTTGTGTAGTGTCAGAGTAGTACAGGTACCTAAAGCGTGTACTTCAGTGTAGTACAGGTACTTAAAGCGTGTACTTCAGTGTAGTACTTGTACTCAGCTCCATTGTTCAGATTATATCCTCTCAACATAAACGTAAAGAGGCACAAACGAGCCACGTTCACACAGAACCTTAAACTCACAAACACGTCTGTCTGAAGTCGGGGGGGGGGGGGTTCCGGCTCTTTTAACAGAGTCGGTGAAAAGGGCCCCACAGAGACTCAGGGTCCAGGGGGCGTCCAGACAGAAAGGGCCCCCCGCACACGCGAGGTACAATGTCCCTAAAATAACATCAACTTTTATTAAAAATACTGATTATGGCCTTAATAATAATAATTTGTCATTATAGATATGTCGTCCCACAATGTTCTTAAAATAAACTTTATCAAATCAAACTGAATAAACAGAGTTTTTTTAGCTCGGGGCCTTTTCTCAAGACGCCAGTGTTATAAATCAGACGGAACAGGACAGAAAATCTGAACTAAAACGAGACAGAAAACAAGAAAACACACAAACTCCCTGTGTGTGTGTGTGTGTGTGTGTGTGTGTGTGTGTGTGTGTGTGTGTGTGTGTGTGTGTGTGTGTGTGTGTGTGTGTGTGTGTGTGTGTGTGTGTGTGTGTGTGTGTGTGTGTGTGTGTGTGTGTGTGTGTGTGTGTGTGTGTGTGTGTGTGTCTGTGTGTGTGTGTGTCTGTGTGTGTCTGTGTGTGTGTGTGTGTGTGTGTGTGTATGTGTGTGTGTCTGTGTGTGTGTGTGTGTGTGTGTATGTGTGTGTGTGTGTGTGTGTATGTGTGTCTGTGTGTGTGTGTGTCTGTGTGTGTGTGTGTGTGTGTATGTGTGTGTGTGTGTGTGTGTGTGTGTCTGTGTGTGTGTGTGTGTATGTGTGTCTGTGTGTGTGTGGTGTGTCTGTGTGTGTGGTGTGTGTGTGTGTGTGTGTGTGTGTCTGCGTGTGTGTGTATGTGTGTGTGTGTCTGCGTGTGTGTGTTCTTATATGTGTGTGTTGTGTTTGTGTGTGTATATATATATATATATATATATATATATATATATATATATATATATATATACACACATATACATATATATACATATACATATATATACATATATACATATACATATATATATATACATATATATTACACATACATATATGTGTGTACATATATATATATACATATGTGTGTGTATATATATACATATATATGTGTGTGTGTACGTGTATACATATATATGTGTGTGTATGTGTATATATATACATATATATATATACACATATATATGTGTGTGTACGTGTATACATATACATATATATGTGTGTATGTGTGTATATATATATATATATATATATATATATATATATATATATATATATATATATATATATATATATATATATATATATATATATACACATATGTGTGTGTATGTGGTGAGTTCACACTTTAAAACTCGTGTCTCGAGTTTTACTTTCAGCACTGATCCTTGTTCTCGTGGTTTTAAAATGACCTTTGACCCTTTGGTGAGTTACACAACGTCACTGAGACGAGTTCATGTTATGAATTTACCCAAAGAGCCGTTGGTTTGAGCCTCACTCTGCGGCGGCTCTTTGACGAGCTGTGACGGCTCTGGACTCTCAGGGTTTAAATCCTCGTGTCGTTGGGTTGGATCTGGCTCGTTGCTCGTTCATTTTCACTCCACATTTTTTATAATGATCTTGAGTCCCGCTGGTGTAAAACAAAAATAATCTTCTAATCAGTTGTTTTGTTCGGCAGGTTTGGCTTTTGGCTCAAAGTGTTGAGTTTTGTTCCTGACAGGAGCAGGCCTGTGGTGCTTTTGAACACAGATGAGTGTGGGAGTCTGAATCGAAGCATTTGTTCCTGTTTCTGTTTAAAAAAACAAAGAAACAAAAAGAAAAAACATCCAAAGATTTTTCACTTTTAATGTTTCACTCACAGATTTGAACAAAAACTTAAATCTAAACGTAATGCACATTCTTCTCTGTCCAGTGGCATCTTTTCACAAAGAGGTGGCGCCCCCTGCTGGTGTGAGTGTGACAGAGGTTTACACAGAATCATCACTGACTCTGCTCATTTATAAAGAGACAATGAGCCTTTTACAGCACCACAAAAACCTGTAGTGTGTGTTTGAAATGCTGGTTGCACATGTTTGTTGCTGCTTTGGCTGGATTCAGTGCTCCCTGTTGGGAAGGGCATCAGGTTTAATGTCCCCTGTCCCAGATGATTTTTCCAAAACCAGTGATTTGACCCAGTTTTACACGAGAAATGTCCCACGTGTCCCTGTGTTTGACTTTGTGCCTTGTTAGAATGTTGTGACCTCCTCAAAAACAGACCTGGAGTTGTGTTTTGTTTCATTCACATGTTTGAGTCACACTTTATTATCACACATCTGTCACATCTGCAAAATCAAAATGCTCTGTTCCACCTTGTGATGTCATCAAGTGGTAGTTTTGACGTTATCTCCTTTTACCTTTAGTTCAGAAGTAGATTGGCAACTCCAGATTTGCTGAAATGATCCAAATGATTCTAGAAATGAAGGTGTGTGGAGTGGAGCACTTCCTGTATCACCACATGATGACATCACAAGGTGGAGCAGAGTGCTTTCTGTTTGAGAGAAGAACTCAGCCTAAATCTGCAGGTTTGTGTTAAACATGTGAGAATGAAACTAAACACAGCTCCAGGTCTGAGACGAGGAAACGACGTGAGAACAGAGAGAATAATACGGCCCTTTAAATACTTCTACTTTAAATACTACTCTGACCTCTCACTGACATCTCTCTAACCTCTCACTGACCCCTCTCTTTGACCTCTCTCTTTGACCTCTCTCTGACCTCTCTCTGACCTGTCTCTGACCTCTCTCTGACCTCTGACCTCTTTCGTCTTTAGGTTCTTTCAACGCGAGCCTGCGTCCTCCTGACGTCCTCTTCAAAGTCATCTTCTGGCTGGGCTACTTCAACAGCTGCCTGAACCCCATCATCTACCCGTGCTACAACCGCGAGTTCAAGCTCGCCTTCATCCGCATCCTCCGCTGTCAGTGGCACCAGAGGAAGCGTCCGGGATGGAAGGCCTACAACTACCGCTCCTCCAACTTCAGCTCCTCCGGACACTCTCGAAAAGGCTCCAACGACCACAACTCCAGCTGTTTGAACGGCAGCCAGCGCACCCTGTCCTCCGCCAGCCCGAGCCCCAGCTACTTAAACAAAGGCCTGGCCCCGTGTCCCGAAGGAGAGGCCCTGTTTCTGTGGGGGACCAGCACCCCGACCCCGTCCACCCCCAACCTGCTTCCCGGGACCCCCACGGACTGCGAGCCTGCGGTGATCAAACCGGAGCTGATCGGAGGAAAAGCGGACACCATGACGGGGAATATGTTCTCTTTCTCCTTTGGAAAGTTTAGAGACAAGACGATGACCAGAGAGAGCATCGTGTCTGGAGACCGAGTCTGAGCTGCTGTTTGACCCGAGTCTTAATATCCAACCAGCCCATTCACGATCGTGCGTCATCTGAAACCGGCTCTCCACTGCTCTTCCTTGGACTTTTTGAGAAACACGATTCATAGGAGTAACACTTTGGGGCAGGGGAGTTGACGGAGGGGGACAGAGGGGTGTTTTGTCCCGAGTTCCAGGGTCTCAGGGGCCGGGAACTGCACCCTCCTCCGATCAGTTTATAAAAATGGGGGCTTATGTGAGACTTTTTGCTCTAGGTCCCCACATTTCTGTCGCTGGACCAGGTTTGGGGGACAGAATGGTTCTCTGCTGATGTGTCCCAGTCACTGTGACAATGTCAGAACCTGGTCCTTCACGTCACCGAGGTCCTGGTGTGTCTCTGTGTCTGGTCAGTGTGTGATAGACTTGTGTAAGTATAATTATGCTGCTGTAAACGTTTGTTCCATTTTACTGTATTTTTGGGAAAGGACAGAGACTTTTACGCAAAGGGAACCTGCATGAAGTTCGATGAAGTACAAAAGGTCAAAGTTCATCACGCCCACGGCACAAACTCTGAGCTGAAAAAGTCTTTACAACTCATTTAATTAAACTCACAAACTCACTTGGTTTCTGTGTTATATATGAACCTTTCTACAGTGGCACAATAATGATCTTCTTAAGTGTGGTGTCTGTTTCAGAATGTGATCGAAACATTAATAAAACCATGTTCAAAGGCTGTGGATCCATTTCATTTTACTCTAGATTTATATTTCCATTTATGCCATTACTTAAAATAAAAAAGCCCGAGTCCTGAAGGTTATATCTGCCCCTCATCATTAAATTAAAGCCAGTGAGACAGAAAGAAGACGCTGGAACAGTCTTTAATCTTTGACTCTGAATGAAGCGGCTCTGTTCGTGGCATCTGAAGCCAAACCATTAACAAAATGTGAAGTAAACTGCTCTTAAAAGACTCTGGCTCCAGGTCACACTCTGATTATCCTCGCGCTCTCGTCTTTCTCTGCGTCGTCCTGTGCGTTCGGGGGCAGACACTCGAGACCCGTGAGCTCCCACAGATTCACTGACGAGGTTCATCAGAATCATGGGAATATGTGAAGTTAATACAACGTGAGGTCAGATGTGTCCGATTCGCTGACGTAGATGGGAAAAGCTCTCTCCTCCAGCTCAGTATTGTCACGTCTGGTGCTGTGAGAGGCTCTTTTAACAGTTCATCTCATGATTTTCTTTCTCATTTTTATACCTGTTACACTGATTAACCCTGAACTATCACAAGAATCAGCTCAGAAGCAGAGCAGGAAGCACAAGTGAGAGATTTGTGAACAAAAACTGTAGTTGGCTTCATAATAACAGTTAGATTTTTACTCTCAGTTTGACCCATTTCAAACACATCTGAGCCCGGGTCATATCTCTCAGTGATTATTCCGTAGTTAAAATGATTCTCTGGCTTCTGTCACATTAAGACACAGTAAAAGAGCCAGTCTGTTGAACGGCTCTTTGAAACGATGGAGCCTGAAAGAGCCAAAGTCCCATCACTCATCATGTCCCTGTTGTGTCCTTTTTGGAAAACCTGCTCCTAATCTTCACCATCGCTCAGATCTGCAGCTGATGATGGTGCCCGTTCGCAGAGCTCTGAGGACACTGGTGTTTCGGACGTGTCTCGTGCCAAGTCCATTTCTGCGGCCCTCTGCTGCACGAGGACTGTGCTGAATGTTCTGATCTGAGCTGTTTCTTTGTGCCTGCTCCTCCGTCTCTCCAGCGGGTCCAGCAGACGGACGATTCTGCCTCTGGTTATTTTGGTGCAGTTGTCGTTCATGTTTTGTTGGGCAGAGACGTGTCGCGTCTCAATCTGTTGTTGTTAAAATCCATCTGGATCTGGATTTGGTCCCATCGCTGCTGCATCTTCAGAAGATCTTTCCTGTTTCAACTCTGGTTTATCTTATTTGTTTAGTTTAAGATGAACTGGACCATGATGCAAATGAACAAGTGAAAGAGAAGGTGACGTACTTCTCAAGAGCAGCTTATTAAATGTTTTATTTTATTTTTTGTAATGCTGTTAATATTATGCTTATGATTATTCTTTGAACTACAGAAAATACTAGTGCATAAGTCCATTTAAAACATTAAAAACAGCAGCAGGTGTGATTCTAAATGCACATCGACACATTATGAAAGTGCATTAATGGCACAGTTTTATGTCCAGTTTTCCTTGTCCCACAGGTGATGGGTTAAACTCAGGGAGGGCTGAGTGAAAGAGTCTAAAGGTCTGAAGTGGAGGTCAGAGTCTGTATGATTATTATATCTACAGTTCTGGGAAAAAGTATTGGCCCCCGTTCCTGATTTCTAACTTTTTTGGATGTGTCACACTTAAATGTTTCAGAATATCAAACAAATTTAAATATTAAACCAAGATAAGAGAAAGAAAAATACTCAAATCTAAATGATCCTGTGTGAAAACTGTCCTCTCGTTACATGATGAGGTAACT
Source organism: Periophthalmus modestus (assembly GCA_019594935.1). NCBI lineage: Eukaryota > Metazoa > Chordata > Actinopteri > Gobiiformes > Gobiidae > Periophthalmus > Periophthalmus modestus. Next base: position 17,785,563 of record JAIEZT010001368.1, on the reverse strand, counting down.
GTGATTAATCATTATTGTGGAAAGTTCACAGCCTCACCCAGGCCTGATGCTGCCAGACCCGTCAACTCCAGAGAATCAGTCAGACAGAACCAGTCTGACAAAGTCAAGTGAGAAATATTGCACCCAAGACATCACGCCTCCATCCAAAGACATTCAGAAGCAGATAAGAAGATAAGTAATTAACATGTCTCATCCTGGAAAAGGTTACAAAGCCTTTTCTAAACCTCTGAGACTCCAGCGAACCACGATGAAAGTCATTATCCACAAATGGAGAAAGTCTGGTGCCTCTAAAAATGACCCATGAGCGACTGGTCCAAGTCTCACAAAGAAGAACCACATCTGAACAGCTGCAGGCCTCACTTGTCTCAGTCAACGTCAGTGACTCAACCAGAAGAAACTGGGCAAAAACAGCAGATTTCCAACATCAAAGCCACTGACATAAAAGAACCTACAGGCTCATCTCACTTTTGCCAAAAAAAACAATTTGATGACACCTAAAGCTTTTTCTTTTATGGACTCATGAAACAAAGCTGAACTTTTTGGAAGGCGTCCATCCCGTTACACCTTCTGTAAATGAACAGAGCGTTTGATAAAAAGAACGTCAAACCGACAGTGAAACATGGTGGTAGTTTCATGGTTTGGGGCTTTGCTGCTTCAGGACCTGGACGACTTTCTGTGACTGAAGGAACCGTGAACTCTGCTCTCAACAAATCCTGAAGGAGACTTTCTGGACATCTGTTCATCACTTGAAGCTGAAGTTCACTTTGGTTCTGTAGCAGGACAATGATCCAAAACACAGCAGCAGGTTCACTTCTGAATGGCTTAAAAAAAACAAAATGAGGGTTTTGGACGAGCCGAGTCAGAGTCCAGACCTGAGCCCAGTCCAGATGCTGCGGCACGATGCTCATAAACCCTTCAGTGTGGCTGATTTAAGACTATTCTACAAAGAAGTCCAGCCAAAATTCGCCCACAGCGACGTGAAAGACTCAGTGATCACAAACTCTCCACTGCAGTTGTTGCTGTTAAGGTTCGACCTGTTATCAGGGTTAGTTACATTTTCACATGGGTCGTGTGGGTTCAGATCTTTTCCCTTAAAAAAAGAAAATCGACAATTAAAACCGCGTTTTGTGTTTACTCGTGAGTTATCTTTGTCTAATATTTAAGTTTGCTTGTGAGAAAGGTGCAGAAAAAGTACAAAATCGGTAAGAAAATACTGTATATGTTTATTAAATCTGCAGAATCATGGACGGAAACAAAGTCTTTTGTGTAATTCAATGTGACACAAGATTTGTCTCTATAATAAATTTATCATTTAGATGTTAAACATTTACATAATTCTGAGATATGTTTTTAAAGTACAAGTTTTGTCAAGCCAAAAACCCAAGATATTTAGTAGTGACTCTTTCAGCAGTACTACTACTACTACTACTACTACTACTACTACTACTACTACTACTACTACTACTACTACTACTACTACTACAAGTACTATTTTATATTTACAGATTTGTATTTTGCACTACGCTTAAATTTTTTAAATTTGAATTCAACAATCATTTAAGATTTATGAGGGAATTTTGGACTTGATTAAATCTTGTTGCAGTTTTAAAATCTCCTGATCAGCAGAGGGCGCACTTGCATATAAAACAGCATCATCTGCATATAAATGTATGAGGCTTTCACTTAAATTGAAACTAATGGAATTAATCAATATAGTAAAAAGTAACAGGCCCAAATTGAGCCTTGGGCACTCCTTTACTTAAAGGTTCAGATCTGAGCCAGAGAAAAGAAATGGTTTGAGAGGAGAGTTTAAGAAGATATTTTTGTTCCGTTTCTTGAACAGGACTGAGGCCTTAGACATCATCTATCTGTTTATAACTCCACCCCCAAACCCAAAGGAAACAAAGAGAAAGAGAAAGAGAAAGAGAACAATGGAGCCACTATCAAGGTTGAATTTAGGCCATAAGGCTGAAACTGCAAGAAAAGCTGTTTCCAGTTTCAGTGTAGTGAGCAGCCAAACGTCTTCACTCCTCAACGTTTTGTCCATTTGACAGATTTAACTTTGGCGTTTACTATTTTTCAGAACATGTCTGATTTAAAGTCTGTCATTTATTTCACAGCTTTGAGTAAATATATGTGACCTTCTCCGTTTCATTTGATGTGTTGTTATCTGCTGTTTTTTGGATATTTCACATTTACATCTCGTGTTTAAAGCCCCAGATTCCCAGCTCTGCTCGTGGTTCTCGTCACATGTTCAGACCTGCAGCTCCTTCGTGTCACTCACAAACCTGATCACGACAAGGACACACTGTTCAGATTAGTTCCAAGTTACAAAACTGACAAAAAGTGTTTATGACATTGATTCACCAGACCACACGTCTGTCCAAGTGACTGTGCTGATAGAAGACTAATATCTGGAAGAAAGGAGGGCGTGGTTGGATCACATTGGCCCCCGCCCCCTTTGGCGTGCCCTCGTGCACACACATAAAAAGGGGCTTGCACTTGCACTTGTCATTTCCATCATGTCTTTCACAGGGAAGTTTGTGCTGGAGACTCAAGAAAACTATGTGGAATTTCTAGAAGCAATTGGTAAATTTAAATCCTGTTAAAATGATGCTTTTGTGAGTTTGGATTTAGACTTTGCTGTTTGCAGATCTGCTCAAAGCAAAGACAGATGATAAAGTGACCACAGAGATCCACCAGGATGGAAACAACTTCACCTGGACTCAGAGCTGCACCAACCCAATCCTGGACTAACACCTTCACCCACGGGACAAGAGTGCGAGCTGTGCACGATGACCGGGGTCAAGTTTAAGGTGGGTTTGTTTGATTCAGAAGAAGAAGAACACAAAACTCTTACATCGGTCTGGATCTAACCCTGCACAATGACCCACAGGCTCCAGTCATCGAGGAGAACGGCCAGATTCAGATCCAGTTCCCTCAGTATCATTTATCTGCTGAGATGGTGGACGACAAACTGGTCATGGTAACACCAGCTCACACAGATGATCATGTTTTTAAAGTGACAGGGACTAAACTCTGTCACATTTGTGTATTTCTTAAGTCAAACTGAGATATTTCACTTTCCTTGTGGCTGCAGAATTGTGCAACTTCGGGAGAGAAGGGCGTGACGCTGAGGCGCGCGTGTCAGGAGACTCTGAGGCTGCATGAGCCGACACGTCGTGGAAAAAGAGCCATAATATCAAGCCTGTGCTCTGTGTGGACTTTTGTGAATAAAAAAATAAATCCAAAGAGAATGACTTATTTTTTCTTACTCTATTGGAAAGTCTTTAGCAGTGGTGGAATGAAAAATAAGAATAAAGTAAAGTAGTAAAGTTTTAGGTATCTGTACTTTTACTTAAGAATAGATACTGTTTCCAGATGCAGTTTTAAAGTGAATACTTCATTTCATTTGAGAGCAGAATCTGTACTGTACCTCTACATAAACATGTGAAGAACATGAGGAAACAACATAACACGTGAAGAACCTGAAGAAACGACAGTGATCTCGAACAAACCAAAAACTTGTCTCCCCACAGATCACCTCCTGAAAACCACCAGGGGTCGACAGCGGGACGAGATCTGGGACTAGATCCGGGTCTGAAGTAGGTGGCTGAGCGTTGGTCCCCAACCCGAAGGTCCGAGGATCGAGTCCAGCTCGGACCTTCTGTCGTTGTGTCCTTAGGCAAGACACTTCGCCCACATTGCCTAGTATGAAAGTGGTGTGTGTGTGTGTGTGTGGTGTGTGTGTGTGTGTGTGTGTGTGTGTGTGTGTGTGTTGTGTGTGTGTGTGTGTGTGTGTGTGTGTGTGTGTGTGATCGTGGGTGGTCTGAGGGGCTGATGGCACAAACTGGCAGCCTCGCTTCCATCAGTCTGCCCCCAGGCAGCTGTGGCTACAGTAGTATTTTACCATCACCAGGTGGAGTGATGAATAATGACTCCAGTGCAGAGCTTTGATAAAGTAAATTATTATTATTAAAATAAACCATGTAAAGGGAGAAAATTACTCAAACTGAAGCAAAAAAATGAAAACCCGTCTGCGACCACCAGAGGGAGCCTGTGCACCCCCCACTAGTACATGCACCACAGTTTGAGAAACACTGGACGTGTGACAGGACAAACAGCAGAGACAGAGACAAACAGCAGAGACAGAGACAGAGACAGGGACAAACAGCAGAGACAGAGACAGAGACAAACAGGAGACATCAGGCCCCGTGTGTCACTTTTCACCTGAAGCCGCTGATGGACTGGAAGATTATTTCATGTTATTAACAGTTTGACTTAATGTTTCAGCAGAAATAAATGTACAAATGTGTCAGACACTTTTACTGAGCTTCAGTAAAATCCACAGTGTCATTTATTTGTTTTGAAGCTGGTGGAAATGCATTGTCACGTGGTCACCACCAGATGGCGCCATAATCCTGAAAAATAAAGGGCCCTGGTTCAGTCAGAACAATAAAAACCTCCTGTGTCAGTCTGACTTTTCTATTTTCTGTCAGATCATCTGAACCATCCAGTGTCAGAGTCTGTGTCCATTTAAAAAAAATAAAAATTAAAAAATTAAAAAAAAAAAAAAAAACACTTGAGGCTGAGGCTGTTTTGTTGTTTGCATGGTGTTTGTGCAGATTTGCATATCAGGGCAGGTCAGGGCCACTTCAGACTTTTAGTACTTTGTTAAACAAGTTTAAAAACAAACTAAGGAGATATGTGTTTTATGAAGCCAGAAAACTCTCCCAAATGTAAACTCCAGACGTGAAATGCTGCGTGAGGCGTTAAAACCTCATCTTCTCTAGTCTTGAATTACTTAAAAAAAAGGTCTAATGTGACCTCTTCAAATGCTGGGCTGTTTCTACCTCACATCTTTTTATTCTTGGTGTTTTTTCTGAAGACAAAGACCAAAGACAGAAAACTTTAATGCCCACAGTGTGGAAGATTCCAGCTGAAGCATTAACATCTCCATGGAGATTATCTGCTCCTTGTGGAAGAACCACCACTGAAGGAAACCCGCTGAGGAAGAACTTCATCTGTTTTGTGTGCCCTCATCCCCCCCCCCCCCGTCCCCTCCCCTCCCCCTGTCCCCCCCCCACCTCCCCCTGTCCCCTCCTCCTCCTCCTCCTCCCCTCCTCCTCCTCCAGGACATGTGACAGGCCTGACTGGGAAACAATAGCTCACAAGAGAATGACCCCATTAGCACATTAACAAAGCCTCCAGCACCACATTCTCCTGCAGCAAACTCCACCCACTACAAGAGCTCCCCACTACAAGAACTCTCAACCCACTACAGAGCTCCACCCACTACAGAACCAGAGCCCCGCCCACTACAAGAGCTCCACCCAACTAAAGAGTGAGTGAGGTCTGGAGTGAGTGAGAGGTCAGGAGTGAGGTCTGGAGTGAGTGAGTGAGTGAGTGAGTGAGGTTGAAGTGAGTGAGTGAGTGAGTGAGTGAGTGAGGTCTGGAGTGATTGTGAGTGAGGTCTGAAGTGAGTGAGGTGAGTGAGTGAGTGAGGTGAGTGAGTGAGTGAGGTCAGGAGTGAGTGAGTGAGGTCTGAAGTGAGTGAGTGAGGTGAGTGCCCGTGAGTGAGGTCTGGAGTGAGTGAGTGAGGTCTGGAAGTGAGTGAGGTCAGGAGGTGAGTGAGTGAAGTCTGAAGTGAGTGAGTGAGTGAGTGAGTGAGGTCTGGGGTGGGTGAGGATGAGTGAGTGAGTGAGGTCCGGGAGTGAGTGAGTGTGAGTGAGTGAGGTCTGGAGTGAGTGAGTGAGTGAGTGAGTGAGGTCAGGAGTGAGGGAGTGAGGCTGTCTGAGTGAGTGAGTGAGTGAGTGGGTGAGTGATGAGGGTCTGGAGTCGAGTGAGGTCAGGAGTGAGGGAGTGAAGTCTGAAGGAGTGAGTGTGAGTAGTGAGTGAGTGAGTGAGAGGTCTGGAGTGGGTGAGGTCTGGAGTGAGTGAGTGAGGTCAGGAGGGTGAGTGAGTGAGTGAGGTCTGAGTTGTGAGTGAGGTCTGAAGTGAGTGAGGTGAGTGAGTGAGTGAGGTCAGGAGTGAGTAGGTGCAGAAGTGAGGTCAGGAGTGAGTGAGTGAGTGAGTGAGGTCTGGAGTGATTGAGTTCAGGAGTGATCAGGCTGTGAGTACGCCACAAAAGTCCCGTCTCCATTCATGTTCACTCTGACTCACTCTGACTCACTCCTCCACAAACAGGAAACAGAGTTTTTTTTTATTCAATCAAACAAAGAAGAAAAGTGGGTGGTTTCTCCAGTGAATCTCAGACTCTGTGGTTTCTTGTTCCATTTGTTCTCCATGCCTCGCCTTGGCACAGAACCTGACCAGAGCTGCGTTTAGTCCCCTAAAGGCGACGTGGTCACCAAACTCCAGCTGCGAAACAACAGAAACGGGCCTCAAGTTCACTTCAGATTTAAACTTTACGTCAGTTTGAAGTGATTTAGTAAACATCAATTTCAACTTTAATAATATATATTCAACATTTTATATAGAGCTTTTCCACCTGAATCACTCATTCACCCACATTCACCAGACACAGACACTGGGGGGGCGGGCGGGTAAGTGTCTTGCCCAAGGACACGGACCGCAACATTCATACTGTGGGAGCTGGAAATCGGGAAAGCGAAACCACACAACCCTCAGATTCAGTGACAAACAGGCGGAAAACAACATTGTGCTGGCTTAAATTCTTTCACCATAAGTTTTGTAAAATAAGATCCCGCTCATTGCTTTATATTTAAAGCTGCACTGTGTAACTTCTACTACCGGTCTCAGGGTTCCACAGTCTGGCATTAAGGTTTTTCCCCCCTTATCTCCATGGAGACAGGCGCCAGGTCAAGTACGGTAATGTCTGTGGAGAGGCGCGACCTGCTCAAAGTAACAATCTGTGTCTAACCTGTGTCACTGAACAATACGAGACCAGTTTCCAGGTGAAGTTTTGGACCATCTCCATGGAAACGAGCAGGTGCCCCGCCCTCCAGGAAAGTTACCACAGTGCAAAAAAATCTTTACTAATGCCTAATGAAAAAGACCCGATCTCAAAACGTGTTGGGATTAGTGGGCTTTAACGATCACGATTTTTTATAACGATCTTGCTCACTTTATGGGTTTCCATTAAGAAATATTTTGTTTATTTTCCAGGCAGACACGTTTATTTAACATTTTATCAAAGCTTAACAATAATCTTTGTTAATAATTTGAAAGTTTATTTGAAAAAGTTCTGTCAGTTTACTCTCGTACC
>JAIEZT010001368.1:17635043-17778235 GCA_019594935.1 Periophthalmus modestus | reverse complement strand
TATTGCAGTAGTAGCAGTAACAGTAGTGTTGAGTATTCAGTGGTAGCAGTAACAGTAGCTGTTGGGTATTACACAGTAGTAGCAGTAACAGTAGTGTTGAGGTATTGCAGTAGTAGCAGTAACAGTAGTGTTGAGTATTGCAGTGTAGCAGTAACGTAGTGTTGGGTATTACAGTGGTTAGCAGTACCAGTAGTGTTGAGTATTACATGTAGTAGCAGTAACAGTAGTGTTGGTATTGCAGTGTAGCAGTAACAGTAGTGTTGAGTATTGTTGGTATACAGTAGTAGCAGTAAACAGTAGTTGTTGAGTATTACAGTAGTAGCAGTAACAGTAGTGTTGTAGTATTACAGTTGGTATTGCAGTAAAACAGTAGTGTTTGAGTATTACAGTATAGCATAGCAGTAGTGTTGGGTATGCCGTAGTAGTAAACAGTGTTTGTATTGCAGTAAGTATTACAGTAGTAGTAGTACCAGTAGTGTTGGTATTGCCGTAGTAGCAGTAAACAGTAGTGTTTGTAATTACAGTAGTAGCAGTAACAGTAGTGTGAGTATTACAGTGGTAGCAGTAAACAGTAGTGTTGAGTATTACAGTGGGTAGCAGTAACAGTAGTGTTGAGTATTACAGTGGTATAGATTACAGTAGTGTTGAGTATTACAGTAGTAGCAGTAACAGTAGTGTTGGTATTGCAGTGTAGTACAGTAACAGTATGTAGCCAGTGGTAGCAGTAACAGTTTGTTGGGTATTACAGTAGTAGCAGTACAGTAGCGTTGAGTATTGCAGTAGTAGCAGTAACAGTAGTGTTGGGTATTGCAGTAGTAGCAGTAACAGTAGTGTTGAGTATTGCAGTAGTAAGCAGTAACAGTAGTGTGGGGTATTGCAGTAGTAGCAGTAACAGTAGTGTTGGGTATTGCAGTAGTAGCAGTACAGTATGTTGAGTATGCAGTAGTAGCAGTAACAGTAGTGTTGGGTATTGCAGTAGTAGCAGTAACAGTAGCGTTGGGTATGCAGTAGTAGCAGAGTAACAGTAGCGTTGAGTATTACAGTAGTTAGCAGTAACAGTAGTGTTGAGTATTACAGTAGTAGCAGTAACAGTAGTGTGGGTATTGCAGTAGTAGCAGTAACAGTAGTGTTGAGTATTACAGTAGTAGCAGTAACAGTAGTGTTGAGTATTACAGTGGTAGCAGTAACAGTAGTGTTGAGTATTACAGTAGTAGCAGTAACAGTAGTGTTGAGTATTGCAGTAGTAGCAGTAACAGTAGTGTTGAGTATTATGCAGTAGTAGCAGTAACAGTAGTGTTGAGTATTACAGTGGTAGCAGTAACAGTAGTGTTGAGTATTGCAGTAGTAGCAGTAGTGACAATAGTGTTGAGAGTATTACAGTAGTAGCAGTAACAGTAGTGTTGAGTATACAGTAGTAGCAGTAACAGTAGTGTTGGGTATTACAAGTAGTAGCAGTAACAGTAGTGTTGGGTATTACAGTAGTACCAGTAACAGTAGCGTTGAGTATTACAGTAGTAGCAGTAACAGTAGCGTTGGGTATTGCAGTAGTAGCAGTAACAGTAGCGTTGGGGTATTGCAGTAGTAGCAGTAACAGTAGCGTTGGGTATTGCAGTAGTAGCAGTAACAGTAGCGTTGGGTATTGCAGTAGTAGCAGTAACAGTAGCGTTGAGTATTGCAGTAGTAGCAGTAACAGTAGTGTTGAGTATTGTAGTAGTAGCAGTAACCAGTAGTGTTGAGTATTACAGTGGTAGCTGTAATAATCGTCATGGTGAAATCACACAGACTCACTGCAGTGTGAGGAGAAAGATCAGGACAACTAAAAATCAGATGTTTTACAGTTTGTTTCTTATATTTAGTCTGTTGAGTTTTGTTTTGTAACCCCAAAGCAGACTCCCCAGTGCAGACGTCCCAGTGCAGACGCCCCAGTGCAGACGTCCCAGTGCAGACACCACAGTGCAGACGCCCCAGTGCAGACACCCCAGTGCAGACACCACAGTGCAGACGCCCCAGTGCAGACGTCCCAGTGCAGACGTCCCAGTGCAGACACCACAGTGCAGACACCCCACTGCAGACGCCCCAGTGCAGACGTCCCAGTGCAGACGTCCCAGTGCAGACGTCCCAGTGCAGACACCACAGTGCAGACGCCCCAGTGCAGACGTCCCAGTGCAGACGTCCCAGTGCAGACACCACAGTGCAGACACCCCACTGCAGACCGCCCCAGTGCAGACCCCACAGAGCAGACATCACAGCACAGACGCCACACTGCAGATGCCTCAATGCAGACGTTCAAGAGCAGACATCACAGTGCAGACTCCCACAGAGCAGACCTTCCAGTGCAGATGTCCTACTGCAGACACCCCACCTGCAGACATCACAGGGCAGACACCCCCCCTGCAGATGCCTCAGTGCAGACGTCCCACTGCAGACGCACCAGTGCAGACACCACAGTGCAGTCATCCCGGAGCAGACATCCCATTGCAGACATCCCAGTGCAGTTGCTCCAGTGCAGACGCCCTTGTGCAGATGCCCCAGTGCAGACATCCCAGTGCAGACACCACAGTGCAGACATCCCGGAGCAGTTGCTCCAGTGCAGACATCCCAGTGCAGATGCCCCAGTGCAGACACCCGGTGCTGTTTGTAGTCTCTAACCTGGAGCGGTGGTGGAGCAGGGACCCGCACACTGGGATTTCTGTGTAACACTTGTTATTAGCCTCGTTCTTCCTCTGCAGTCGGACTCTCTGGAGTGAGGCTCCAAACCCGACACAGAGACGTGTTTTTGTGTAAAGAAGAAGAAGTGAGAAGTGTTTTGCTCCTTGTAAATGTTTTTTTTTAAACTGCACTGTTGCATTGGGTGGAGTATTTGATTGTAGTACCTCAGTGTGTGGAGTATTTGACTGTAGTACCTCAGTATGTGGAGTATTTGACTGTAGTAACTCAGTGTGTGGAGTATTTGACTGTAGTACCTCAGTATGTGGAGTATTTGATTGTAGTACCTCAGTGTGTGGAGTATTTTGACTGTAGTAACTCAGTATGTGGAGTATTTGACTGTAGTACCTCAGTATGTGGAGTATTTGACTGTAGTAACTCGAGTAACTGGGGTATTTCTCTATATCTTTAAATGTTTAAACGTCCTCACGCTGTGATCACACATCGTTTAAAGACTCATAATGATGCACATCTGGTTTAAACTGCAGAGGTTTAGTCAGTGGTTTTCAGATTTGAAAAACTCATTTGTAAATAATAATAAAAATGATACATCATTATAAATAATAACACATAATAAAGATAATAACAGATTTACACAGATCAGTTCTGAGTCTGAGACGTTTTACACTGACTCAGTCTCTTCACTCTGTGGTGCTCAGATGTTGTTGTAGCCACAGCTGCCCCGGGACAGAGGCTCTGCCAATCTGCACCATCGGCCCCTCCAACCACCAGCTCTCACACACCACATTCAGACAAGGCAACGTGGGTCAAGTGTCTTGCCTAAGGACACAGCAACAGTTTTTGCGACTAGTGCCCCCATGTGGCACCTGATTTTCCCTGCGGTCTCCCATCCCAGTCCTGACCAGGCCGGGCCCTGAGGCCCTGAGGCCCCGAGGTCCCGAGGCCCTGAGGTCCTGAGGCCCTGAGGTCAGATCAGGCTTTGACAGGTCGGTCTGGCCTCACCTGTAGTTTTTCACTGATGCCATATTTTGTTTTTTTTTTCTTTTTTTTTTTCCATGACACCAAGTTTTATTTTTTGTTTTTTTTTCTTATGACACCATGTTTCTTCCATCCATCCATTTTCTTCCTCTTATCCGGGGCCGGGTCACGGGGGCAGCAGTCTAAGCAGAGACTCGCAGACTTCCCTCACCCCAGACATGTCCTCCAGCTCCTCCGGTGGGACCCCAAGGCGTTCCCAGGCCAGAGAGAAACATAGTCCCTCCAGCGTGTCCTGGGTCTTCCCCGGGGCCTCCTCCCGGTGGGACATGCCAGAACACCTCCCTAGGGAGGCGTCCAGGAGGCATCCTGAGCAGATGCCCGAGCCACCTCAGCTGGTTCCTCTCGACGTGAAGGAGCAGCGGCTCTACTCCGAGCTCCTCCCGTGTGACTGAGCTCCTCACCCTGTCTCTAAGGGAGCGCCCAGCCACTCTGCGGAGGAAACTCATTTTTGGGCGATCTTGTCCCTTTCGGTCATGACCCAGAGTCATGACCATAGGTGAGGTGAATGTAGATTGAGGTAAATCCAGAGCTTTGCCTTTCGACTCAGCTCCTTCTTCACCACGACAGACGATACAGCGACATCATCACTGCAGACGCTGCACTGATCCGCCTGTCAATCTCGCGTTCCATCCTCCCCTCACTCGTGAACAAGACCCCGAGATACTTGAACTCCTCCACTTGAGGCAAGGGCTCACCACCCGGAGAGGGAGAACCACCTTTTTTCTGGTCGAGAACCATGGCCTCAGATTTGGAGGAGCTGATTCTCATCCAGACACTTCACACTCGGCTCAAACCGCCTCAGTGCTGCAGGTCCTGAAGAAGCATCAGGACAAACATCATCTGCAAACAGCAGAGATGATCCTGTGGTTCCCGAACCAGACCCCCTCCGGCCCCTGAACCAGACCCCCTCCGGCCCCCGAACCAGACCCCCCTCCGGCCCCTGAACCAGACCCCCTCCGGCCCCTGAACCAGACCCCCTCCGGCCCCCGAACCAGACCCCCTCCGGCCCCCGAACCAGACCCCCTCCGGCCCCCGAACCAGACCCCCTCCGGCCCCTGAACCAGACCCCCTCCGCCCCCCGAACCAGACCCCCTCCGGCCCCCGACCCAGACCCCCTCCAGCCCCTGAACCAGACCCCCCTCCAGCCCCTGAACCAGACCCCCTCCGGCCCCCAAACCAGACCCCCTCCGGCCCTGACTGCGCCTAGAAATTCTGTCCATAAATATAATGAACAGAACCGGTGACAAAGTGCAGCCCTGGCGGAGTCCAACATGCACCAGGAACAAGTCTGACTCACTGCCGGCGATTCAAAACACAGCTCCTGCTCCGGTCATACAGGGACCATGTTTTCTTTTGGGTTTTTTTTGTTGCTTTTTTTTTTTTTTTTTTCATGACCCCATGTTTTTTTTTTTATGACATCATGTTGCACAGTGGGAGCTGACGGAGGAGCGGTGGAGGACACATGGAGCTGTTAAGCCATAGTTTCTGGGTGGATGTGTGTGGGGGAACTGATGTCAGGCCCGTGTCTGCGCGGGGGCCCGCTTTAAGATGGCCGCTCGGGGGTAATGAGAGGTGCTCGGGGTAATGAGAGGCGCTCGGGGTAATGAGAGGCGCTCGGAGGTTGAAACAATAATGAAAGAGTCAAGTGTCAGTGCGACGGCGAAATGGAGGTGACAGTGGAGAGTCAGGAGGCCAGGGGGCAGAGAGGTCACAGCACATCACCCAGAACAGAACCTCGTTATAGTTTCATCATAACCAATTATCAAACTGTAATAACGCCGCTGTCCCGCCGCTGAAACTCAGACAGTTTAATCATTATGAGAGCGCGAGGGGGGGGGCCAACGCTCGGCCAATCAGGACGACAGGATGCACTGTTTTTGTTAAGATGTTCCTGTTGTGAGGTGTGCAGCACCACAGGAAGGAGGTGCAAAGGGCTCCTGCAGGACAGCTCCCTGCAGGACGGCTCCTGCAGGACAGCTCCTGCGGGACGGCTCCTGCGGGACGGCTCCTGCGGGACGGCTCCTGCGGGACGGCTCCTGCGGGACGGCTCCTGTGGGACGGCTCCTGCGGGACGGCTCCTCGGGACGGCTCCTGCGGGACGGCTCCTGCAGGACGGCTCCCTGGAGGATGACTCCAAGAATCAGCCGCACTGGTATCTATGTTATCTTTGTTATTTAAGATACCAGACTAAAAAAATACTCAAGTAAAAGTATCACATGAAAAAATCTACTTACTAAACTATTAAAGTACTTGTAAAATGTGTAAGATTTGAGTCTTATAAAGCTTCAAATGTGATGATTTTAATAAAGATTTGAGCTGAATTTTGTTCAACAGAAACAACTTTTTTTGTTTGGACACGAGTTTTGTTGGACACGAGTTATTTACTCTAGCATTAGTAAATCAAGAAACCAGTTTGTGTAGTGTCAGAGTAGTACAGGTACTTAAAGCGTGTACTTCAGTGTAGTACAGGTACTTAAAGCGTGTACTTCAGTGTAGTACAGGTACCTAAAGCGTGTACTTCAGTGTAGTACAGGTACCTAAAGCGTGTACTTCAGTGTAGTACAGGTACCTAAAGCGTGTACTTCAGTGTAGTACTTGTACTCAGCTCCATTGTTCAGATTATATCCTCTCAACATAAACGTAAAGAGGCACAAACGAGGCACGTTCACACAGAACCTTAAACTCACAAACACGTCTGTCTGAAGTCGGGGGGGGGGGGTTTCCGGCTCTTTTAACAGAGTCGTTGAAAAGGGCCCCACAGAGACTCAGGGTCCAGGGGGCGTCCAGACAGAAAGGGCCCCCCGCACACGCGAGGTACAATGTCCCTAAAATAACATCAACTTTTATTAAAATATACTGATTATGGCCTTAATAATAATAATTTGTCATTATAGATATGTCGTCCCACAATGTTCCTAAAATAAACTTTATCAAATCAAACTGAATAAACAGAGTTTTTTTTTAGCTCGGGGCCTTTCTCAAGACGCCAGTGTTATAAATCAGACGGAACAGGACAGAAAATCTGAACTAAAACGAGACAGAAAAACAAGAAACCACACAAACTCCCTGTGTGTGTGTGTGTGTGTGTGTGTGTGTGTGTGTGTGTGTGTGTGTGTGTGTGTCTGTGTGTGTGTGTGTCTGTGTGTGTGTGTGTGTCTGTGTGTGTCTGTGTGTGTGTGTGTGTGTGTGTGTCTGTGTGTGTGTGTGTGTGTGTGTGTGTGTGTGGTATGTGTGTCTGTGTGTGTGTGTCTGTGTGTGTGTGTGTGTCTGTGTGTGTGTGTGTCTGTGTGTGTGTGTGTCTGTGTGTCTGTGTGTGTGTGTGTGTGTCTGTGTGTGTGTGTGTATGTGTGTCTGTGTGTGTGTGTGTCTGTGTGTGTGTGTGTGTGTATGTGTGTGTGTCTGCGTGTGTGTGTTGTGTGTGTGTGTGTGTGTGTGTGTCTGTGTGTGTGTGTTCTTATATGTGTGTGTTGTTGTGTTTGTGTGTGTATATATATATATATATATATATATATATATATATATATATATATTATATATATATATACACACACACACACATATACATATATATACATATATACATATATATACATATATATATACACATACATATATGTGTGTATATATATACATATATATGTGTGTGTGTACGTGTATACATATATATGTGTGTGTATGTGTATATATATACATATATATATACACATATATATGTGTGTGTACGTGTATACATATACATATATATGTGTGTATGTGTGTGTATATATATATATATATATATATATATATATATATATTATATATACACATATATATGTGTGTGTGTATATATATATATATATATATATATATATATACACATATATATGTGTGTATGTGGTGATTTTCACACGTTTAAACTCGTGTCTCGAGTTTTACTTTCAGCACTGATCCTTGTTCTCGTGGTGGTGTTAATGACCTTTGACCCTTTGGTGAGTTACACAACGTCACTGAGACGAGTTCATGTTATGAATTTACCCAAAGAGCCGTTGGTTTGAGCCTCACTCTGCGGCGGCTCTTTGACGAGCTGTGACGGCTCTGGACTCTCAGGGTTAAATCCTCGTGTTGTTGGGTTGGCTCTGGCTCGTTGCTCGTTCATTTTCACTCCACATTTTTATAATGATCTTGAGTCCCCGCTGGTGTAAAAACAAAAATAATCTTTTAATCAGTTGTTTTGTTCGGCAGGTTTGGCTTTTGGCTCAAAGTGTTGAGTTTTGTTCCTGACAGGAGCAGGCCTGTGGTGCTTTTGAACACAGATGAGTGTGGGAGTCTGAATCGAAGCATTTGTTCCTGTTTCTGTTTAAAAAACCACAGAAACAAAAAGAAAAAACATCCAAAGATTCTTCACTTTTAATGTTTCACTCACAGATTTGAACAAAAACTTAAATCTAAACGTAATGCACATTCTTCTCTGTCCAGTGGCATCTTTTCACAAAGAGGTGGCGCCCCCTGCTGGTGTGAGTGTGACAGAGGTTTACACAGAATCATCACCGGCTCTGCTCATTTATAAAGAGACAATGAGCCTTTTACAGCACCACAAAAACCTGTAGAGTGTGTTTGAAATGCTGGTTGCACATGTTTGTTGCTGCTTTGGCTGGATTCAGTGCTCCCTGTTGGGAAGGGCATCAGGTTTAACGTCCCCTGTCCCAGATGATTTTTCCAAAACCAGTGATTTGACCCAGTTTTACACGAGAACTGTCCCAGGTGTCCCTGTGTTTGACTTTGTGCCCTGTTAGAATGTTGTGACCTCCTCAAAAACAGACCTGGAGTTGTGTTTTGTTTCATTCACATGTTTGAGTCACACTTTATTATCACACATCTGTCACATCTGCAAAATCAAAATGCTCTGCTCCACCTTGTGATGTCATGAAGTGGTAGTTTTGACGTTTTGACGTTATCCCCTTTTACCTTTAGTTCAGAAGTAGATTGGCAACTCCAGATTTGCTGAAATGATCCAAATGATTCTAGAAATGAAGGTGTGTGGAGTGGAGCACTTCCTGTATCACCACATGATGACATCACAAGGTGGAGCAGAGTGCTTTCTGTTTGAGAGAAGAACTCAGCCTAAATCTGCAGGTTTGTGTTAAACATGTGAGAATGAAACAAAACACAGCTCCAGGTCTGTGACGAGGGAAACACGGTGAGAACAGAGAGAATAATACGGCCCTTTAAATACTTCTACTTTAAATACTACTCTGACCTCTCACTGACATCTCTCTAACCTCTCACTGACCCCTCTCTTTGACCTCTCTCTTTGACCTCTCTCTGACCTCTCTCTGACCTCTGACCTCTTTCGTCTTTAGGTTCTTTCAACGCGAGCCTGCGTCCTCCTGACGTCCTCTTCAAAGTCATCTTCTGGCTGGGCTACTTCAACAGCTGCCTGAACCCCATCATCTACCCGTGCTACAACCGCGAGTTCAAGCTCGCCTTCATCCGCATCCTCCGCTGTCAGTGGCACCAGAGGAAGCGTCCGGGATGGAAGGCCTACAACTACCCGCTCCTCCAACTTCAGCTCCTCCGGACACTCTCGAAAAGGCTCCAACGACCACAACTCCAGCTGTTTGAACGGCAGCCAGCGCACCCTGTCCTCCGCCAGCCCGGAGCCCCAGCTACTTAAACAAAGGCCTGGCCCCGTGTCCCGAAGGAGAGGCCCTGTTTCTGTGGGGGACCAGCACACCCCGACCCCGTCCACCCCCAACCTGCTTCCCGGGACCCCCCACGGACTGCGAGCCTGCGGTGGTCAAACCGGAGCTGATCGGAGGAAAAGCGGACACCATGACGGGGAATATGTTTCTCTTTCTCCTTTGGAAAGTTTAGAGACAAGACGATGACCAGAGAGAGAGCATCGTGTCTGGAGACCGAGTCTGAGCTGCTGTTTGACCCGAGTCTTAATATCCAACCAGCCCATTCACGATCGTGCGTCATCTGAAACCGGCTCTCCACTGCTCTTCCTTGGACTTTTTGAGAAACACGATTCATAGGAGTAACACTTTGGGGCAGGGGAGTTGACGGAGGGGGACAGAGGGGTGTTTTGTCCCGAGTTCCAGGGTCTCAGGGGCCGGGAACTGCACCCTCCTCCGATCAGTTTATAAAAATGGGGGCTTATGTGAGACTTTTTGCTCTAGGTCCCCACATTTCTGTCGCTGGACCAGGTTTGGGGGACAGAATGGTTCTCTGCTGATGTGTCCCAGTCACTGTGACAATGGGAGAACCTGGTCCTTCACGTCGGCCCGAGGTCCTGATGTGTCTCTGTGTCTGGTCAGTGTGTGATAGACTTGTGTAAGTATAATTATGCTGCTGTAAACGTTTGTTCCATTTTACTGTATTTTTGGGAAAGGACAGAGACTTTTACGCAAAGGGAACCTGCATGAAGTTCGATGAAGTACAAATGGTCAAAGTTCATCACGCCCACGGCACAAACTCTGAGCTGAAAAAGTCTTTACGACTCATTTAATTAAACTCACAAACTCACTTGGTTTCTGTGTTATATATGAACCTTTCTACAGTGGCACAATAATGATCTTCTTAAGTGTGGTGTCTGTTTCAGAATGTGATCGAAACATTAATAAAACCATGTTCAAAGGCTGTGGATCCATTTCATTTTACTCTAGATTTATATTTCCATTTATGTCATTACTTAAAATAAAAAAGCCCAAGTCCTGAAGGTTATATCTGCCCCTCATCATTAAATTAAAGCCAGTGAGACAGAAAGAAGACGCTGGAACAGTCTTTAATCTTTGACTCTGAATTAAGCGGCTCTGTTCGTGGCATCTGAAGCCAAACCATTAACAAAATGTGAAGTAAACTGCTCTTAAAAGACTCTGGCTCCAGGTCACACTCTGATTATCCTCGCGCTCTCGTCTTTCTCTGCGTCGTCCTGTGCGTTCGGGAGCAGACACTCGAGACCCGTGAGCTCCCACAGATTCACTGACGAGGTTCATCAACATCATGGGAATATGTGAAGTTAATACAACGTGAGGTCAGATGTGTCCGATTCGCTGACGTAGATGGGAAACGCTCTCTCCTCCAGCTCAGTATTGTCACTTCTGGTGATGTGAGAGGCTCTTTTAACAGTTCATCTCATGATTTTCTTTCTCATTTTTATACCTGTTACACTGATTAACCCTGAACTTTCACAAGAATCAGCTCAGAAGCAGAGCAGGAAGCACAAGTGAGAGATTTGTGAACAAAAAATGTAGTTGGCTTCATTATAACAGTTAGATTTTTACTCTCACTCTCAGTTTGACCCATTTCAAACACGTCTGAGCCCGGGTCATATCTCTCAGTGATTATTCCGTAGTTAAAATGATTCTCTGGCTTCTGTCACATTAAGACACAGTAAAAGAGCCAATCTGTTGAACGGCTCTTTGAAACGATGGAGCCTGAAGGAGCCAAAGTCCCATCACTCATCATTTCCCTGTTGTGTCCTTTTTGGAAAACCTGCTCCTAATCTTCACCATCGCTCAGATCTGCAGCTGATGATGGTGCCGTTCGCAGAGCTCTGAGGACAGCTGGTGTTTCGGACGTGTCTCGTGCCAAGTCCATTTCTGCGGCCCTCTGCTGCACGAGGACTGTGCTGAATGTTCTGGTCTGAGCTGTTTCTTTGTGCCTGCTCCTCCGTCTCTCCAGCGGGTCCAGCAGACGGACGATTCTGCCTCTGGTTATTTTGGTGCAGTTGTCGTTCATGTTTTGTTGGGCAGAGACGTGTCGCGTCTCAATCTGTTGTTGTTAAAATCCATCTGGATCTGGATTTGGTCCCATCGCTGCTGCATCTTCAGAAGATCTTTCCTGTTTCAACTCTGGTTTATCTTATTTGTTTAGTTTAAGATGAACTGGACCATGATGCAAATGAACAAGTGAAAGAGAAGGTGACGTACTTCTCAAGAGCAGCTTATTAAATGTTTTATTTTATTTTTTGTAATGCTGTTAATATTATGCTTATGATTATTCTTTTGAACTACAGAAAATACTAGTGCATAAGTCCATTTAAAACATTAAAAACAGCAGCAGGTGTGATTCTAAATGCACATCGACACATTATGAAAGTGCATTAATGGCACAGTTTTATGTCCAGTTTTCCTTGTCCCACAGGTGATGGGTTAAACTCAGGGAGGGCTGAGTGAAAGAGTCTAAAGGTCTGAAG
Organism: Periophthalmus modestus; assembly: GCA_019594935.1. NCBI lineage: Eukaryota > Metazoa > Chordata > Actinopteri > Gobiiformes > Gobiidae > Periophthalmus > Periophthalmus modestus. The sequence continues at coordinate 17,766,348 of JAIEZT010001368.1, read as the reverse complement.
TGGAGGTCAGAGTCTGTATGATTATTATATCTACAGTTCTGGGAAAAAGTATTGGCCCCGTTCCTGATTTCTAACTTTTTTGGATGTGTCACACTTAAATGTTTCAGAATATCAAACAAATTTAAATATTAAACCAAGATAAGAGAAAGAAAAATACTCAAATCTAAATGATCCTGTGTGAAAACTGTCCTCTCGTTACATGATGAGGTAACTGTGATTAATCATTATTGTGGAAAGTTCACAGCCTCACCCAGGCCTGATGCTGCCAGACCCGTCAACTCCAGAGAATCAGTCAGACAGAACCAGTCTGACAAAGTCAAGTGAGAAATATTGCACCCAAGACATCACGCCTCCATCCAAAGACATTCAGAAGCAGATAAGAAGATAAGTAATTAACATGTCTCAGCCTGGAAAAGGTTACAAAGCCTTTTCTAAACCTCTGAGACTCCAGCGAACCACGATGAAAGTCATTATCCACAAATGGAGAAAGTCTGGTGCCTCTAAAAATGACCCATGAGCGACTGGTCCAAGTCTCACAAAGAAAGAACCACATCTGAACAGCTGCAGGCCTCACTTGTCTCAGTCAACGTCAGTGACTCAACCAGAAGAAACTGGGCAAAAACAGCAGATTTCCAACATCAAAGCCACTGACATAAAAGAACCTACAGGCTCATCTCACTTTTGCCAAAAAAAACAATTTGATGACACCTAAAGCTTTTTCTTTTATGGACTCATGAAACAAAGCTGAACTTTTTGGAAGGCGTCCATCCCGTTACACCTTCTGTAAAATGAACAGAGCGTTTGATAAAAAGAACGTCAAACCGACAGTGAAACATGGTGGTAGTTTCATGGTTTGGGGCTTTGCTGCTTCAGGACCTGGACGACTTTCTGTGACTGAAGGAACCGTGAACTCTGCTCTCAACAAATCCTGAAGGAGACTTTCTGGACATCTGTTCATCACTTGAAGCTGAAGTTCACTTTGGTTCTGTAGCAGGACAATGATCCAAAACACAGCAGCAGGTTCACTTCTGAATGGCTTAAAAAAAACAAAATGAGGGTTTTGGACGAGCCGAGTCAGAGTCCAGACCTGAGCCCAGTCCAGATGCTGCGGCACGATGCTCATAAACCCTTCAGTGTGGCTGATTTAAGACTATTCTACAAAGAAGTCCAGCCAAAATTCGCCCACAGCGACGTGAAAGACTCAGTGATCACAAACTCTCCACTGCAGTTGTTGCTGTTAAGGTTCGACCTGTTATCAGGGTTAGTTACATTTTCACATGGGTCGTGTGGGTTCAGATCTTTTCCCTTAAAAAAAGAAAATCGACAATTAAAACCGCGCGTTTTGTGTTTACTCGTGAGTTATCTTTGTCTAATATTTAAGTTTGCTTGTGAGAAGGGTGCAGAAAAAGTACAAAATCGGTAAGAAAATACTGTATATGTTTATTAAATCTGCAGAATCATGGACGGAAACAAAGTCTTTTGTGTAATTCAATGTGACACAAGATTTGTCTCTATAATAAATTTATCATTTAGATGTTAAACATTTACATAATTCTGAGATATGTTTTTAAAGTACAAGTTTTTGTCAAGCCAAAAACCCAAGATATTTAGTAGTGACTCTTTCAGCCAGTACTACTACTACTACTACTACTACTACTACTACTACTACTACTACTACTACTACTACTACTACTACTACTACAAGTACTATTTTATATTTACAGATTTGTATTTTGCACTACGCTTAAATTTTTTAATTTGAATTCAACAATCATTTAAGATTTATGAGGGAATTTTGGACTTGATTAAATCTTGTTGCAGTTTTAAAATCTCCTGATCAGCAGAGGGCGCACTTGCATATAAAACAGCATCATCTGCATATAAATGTATGAGGCTTTCACTTAAATTGAAACTAATGGAATTAATCAATATAGTAAAAAGTAACAGGCCCAAAATTGAGCCTTGGGGCACTCCTTTACTTAAAGGTTCAGATCTGAGCCAGAGAAAAGAAATGGTTTGAGAGGAGAGTTTAAGAAGATATTTTTGTTCCGTTTCTTGAACAGGACTGAGGGCCTTAGACATCATCTATCTGTTTAAACTCCACCCCCAAACCCAAAGGAAACAAAGAGAAAGAGAAAGAGAAAGAGAACAATGGAGCCACTATCAAGGTTGAATTTAGGCCATTAAGGCTGAAACTGCAAAGAAAAGCTGTTTCCAGTTTCAGTGTAGTGAGCAGCCAAACGTCTTCACTCCTCAACGTTTTGTCCATTTGACAGATTTAACTTTGGCGTTTACTATTTTTCAGAGAACATGTCTGATTTAAAGTCTGTCATTTATTTCACAGCTTTGAGTAAATATATGTGACCTTCTCCGTTTCATTTGATGTGTTGTTATCTGCTGTTTTTTGGATATTTCACATTTACATCTCGTGTTTAAAGCCCCAGATTCCCAGCTCTGCTCGTGGTTCTCGTCACATGTTCAGACCTGCAGCTCCTTCGTGTCACTCACAAACCTGATCACGACAAGGACACACTGTTCAGATTAGTTCCAAGTTACAAAACTGACAAAAAGTGTTTATGACATTGATTCACCAGACCACACGTCTCCTGTCCAAGTGACTGTGCTGATAGAAGACTAATATCTGGAAGAAAGGAGGGCGTGGTTGGATCACATTTGGCCCCGCCCCCTTTGGCGTGCCCTCGTGCACACACATAAAAAGGGGCTTGCACTTGTACTTGTCATTTCCATCATGTCTTTCACAGGGAAGTTTGTGCTGGAGACTCAAGAAAACTATGTGGAATTTCTAGAAGCAATTGGTAAATTTAAATCCTGTTAAAATGATGCTTTTGTGAGTTTGGATTTAGACTTTGCTGTTTGCAGATCTGCTCAAAGCAAAGACAGATGATAAAGTGACCACAGAGATCCACCAGGATGGAAACAACTTCACCTGGACTCAGAGCTGCACCAACCAATCCTGGACTAACACCTTCACCACGGGACAAGAGTGCGAGCTGTGCACGATGACCGGGGTCAAGTTTAAGGTGGGTTTGTTTGATTCAGAAGAAGAAGAACAACACAAAACTCTTACATCGGTCTGGATCTAACCCTGCACAATGACCCACAGGCTCCAGTCATCGAGGAGAACGGCCAGATTCAGATCCAGTTCCCTCAGTATCATTTATCTGCTGAGATGGTGGACGACAAACTGGTCATGGTAACACCAGCTCACACAGATGATCATGTTTTAAAGTGACAGGGACTAAACTCTGTCACATTTGTGTATTTCTTAAGTCAAACTGAGATATTTCACTTTCCTTGTGGCTGCAGAATTGTGCAACTTCGGGAGAGAAGGGCGTGACGCTGAGGCGCGTGTTCAGGAGACTCTGAGGCTGCATGAGCCGACACGTCGTGGAAAAAGAGCCATAATATCAAGCCTGTGCTCTGTGTGTGACTTTTGTGAATAAAAAAATAAATCCAAAGAGAATGACTTATTTTTCTTACTCTATTGGAAAGTCTTTAGCAGTGGTGGAATGAAAAAATAAGAATAAAGTAAAGTAGTAAAGTTTTAGGTATCTGTACTTTACTTAAGAATAGATACTGTTTTCCAGATGCAGTTTTAAAGTGAATACTTCATTTCATTTGAGAGCAGAATCTGTACTGTACCTCTACATAAACATGTGAAGAACATGAGGAAACAACATAAACACGTGAAGAACCTGAAGAAACGACAGTGATCTCGAACAAACCAAAACTTGTCTCCCCACAGATCACCTCCTGAAAACCACCAGGTCGACAGCGGGACGAGATCTGGGACTAGATCCGGGTCTGAAGTAGGTGGCTGAGCGTTGGTCCCAACCCGAAGGTCCGAGGATCGAGTCCAGCTCGGACCTTCTGTCGTTGTGTCCTTAGGCAAGACACTTCGCCCACATTGCCTAGTATGAAAGTGGTGTGTGTGTGTGTGTGTGTGTGTGTGTGTGTGTGTGTGTGTGTGTGTGTGTGTGTGTGTGTGTGTGTGTGTGTGTGTGTGTGTGTGATCGGTGGTGGTCTGAGGGGCTGATGGCACAAACTGGCAGCCTCGCTTCCATCAGTCTGCCCCAGGGCAGCTGTGGCTACAGTAGTATTTTACCATCACCAGGTGGAGTGATGAATAATGACTCCAGTGCAGAGCTTTGATAAAGTAAATTATTATTATTAAAATAACCATGTAAAGGGAGAAAATTTACTCAAACTGAAGCAAAAAAATGAAAACCCGTCTGCGACCACCAGAGGGAGCCTGTGCACCACCACTAGTACATGCACCACAGTTTGAGAACCACTGGACGTGTGACAGGGACAAACAGCAGAGACAGAGACAAACAGCAGAGACAGAGACAGAGACAGGGACAAACAGCAGAGACAGAGACAGAGACAAACAGGAGACATCAGGCCCGTGTGTCACTTTTCACCTGAAGCCGCTGATGGACTGAAGATTATTTCATGTTATTAACAGTTTGACTTAATGTTTCAGCAGAAATAAATGTACAAATGTGTCAGACACTTTTACTGAGCTTCAGTAAAATCCACAGTGTCATTTATTTGTTTTGAAGCTGGTGGAAATGCATTGTCACGTGGTCACCACCAGATGGCGCCATAATCCTGAAAAATAAAGGGCCCTGGTTCAGTCAGAAACAATAAAACCTCCTGTGTCAGTCTGACTTTTCTATTTTTCTGTCAGATCATCTGAACCATCCCAGTGTCAGAGTCTGTGTCCATTTAAAAAAAATAAAAATTAAAAAAATTAAAAAAAAAAAAAAAAACACTTTGAGGCTGTGGTGTTTTGCATGTGTTTGTGCAGAATTTGCATATCAGGGCAGGTCAGGGCCACTTCAGACTTTTAGTACTTTGTTTAAACAAGTTAAAAACAACTAAGGAGATATGTGTTTTATGAAGCCAGAAAACTCTCCAAATGTAAACTCCAGACGTGAAATGCTGCGTGAGGCGTTAAACCTCATCTTCTCTAGTCTTGAATTACTTAAAAAAAAAGGTCTAATGTGACCTCTTCAAATGCTGGGCTGTTTCTACCTCACATCTTTTTATTCTTGGTGTTTTTTCTGAAGACAAAGACCAAAGACAGAAAACTTTAATGCCACAGTGTGGAAGATTCCAGCTGAAGCATTAACATCTCCATGGAGATTATCTGCTCCTCTGTGAAGAACCACCACTGAAGGAAACCCGCTGAGGAAGAACTTCATCTGTTTTGTGTGCCCTCATCCCCCCTCCCCCCGTCCCCTCCCCTCCCCTCCCCCTGTCCCCTCCCCCACCTCCCCCCTGTCCCCCCTCCTCCTCCTCCTCCTCCCCCTCCTCCTCCTCCAGGACATGTGACAGGCCTGACTGGGAAACAATAGCTCACAAGAGAATGACCCATTAGCACATTAACAGCCTCCAGCACCACATTCTCCTGCAGCAAACTCCACCCACTACAAGAGCTCCACCCACTACAAGAACTCCACCCACTACAAGAGCTCCACCCACTACAGAACCAGAGCCCCGCCCACTACAAGAGCTCCACCCAACTAAAGAGTGAGTGAGGTCTGGAGTGAGTGAGGTCAGGAGTGAGGTCTGGAGTGAGTGAGTGAGTGAGTGAGTGAGGTCTGAAGTGAGTGAGTGAGTGAGTGAGTGAGTGAGGTCTGGAGTGAGTGAGTGAGGTCTGAAGTGAGTGAGTGAGTGAGTGAGTGAGTGAGTGAGTGAGTGAGGTCAGGAGTGAGTGAGTGAGGTCTGAAGTGAGTGAGTGAGTGAGTGAGTGAGGTCTGGAGTGAGTGAGTGAGGTCTGAAGTGAGTGAGGTCAGGAGTGAGTGAGTGAAGTCTGAAGTGAGTGAGTGAGTGAGTGAGTGAGGTCTGGAGTGGGTGAGGTCTGGAGTGAGTGAGTGAGGTCAGGAGTGAGTGAGTGAGTGAGTGAGGTCTGGAGTGAGTGAGTGAGTGAGTGAGTGAGGTCAGGAGTGAGTGAGTGAGGTCTGAAGTGAGTGAGTGAGTGAGTGAGTGAGTGAGGTCTGGAGTGAGTGAGGTCAGGAGTGAGTGAGTGAAGTCTGAAGTGAGTGAGTGAGTGAGTGAGTGAGTGAGTGAGTCTGGTCTGGAGTGGGTGAGGTCTGGAGTGAGTGAGTGAGGTCAGGAGTGAGTGAGTGAGTGAGGTCTGAAGTGAGTGAGTGAGGTCTGAAGTGAGTGAGTGAGTGAGTGAGTGAGGTCAGGAGTGAGTAGGTGCAGAAGTGAGGTCAGGAGTGAGTGAGTGAGTGAGTGAGGTCTGGAGTGATTGAGTTCAGGAGTGATCAGGCTGTGAGACGCCACAAAAGTCCCGTCTCCATCATGTTCACTCTGACTCACTCTGACTCACTCTCACAAACAGGAAACAGAGTTTTATTTATTCAATAAACAAAGAAAAGTGTGTTTCTCCAGTGAATCTCAGACTCTGTGTTTTCTTGTTCCATTTGTTCCATGTTCTCGCCTTGGCACAGACTGACACAGAGCTGCGTTTAGTCTAAAGGCGACGTCACCAAACTCCAGCTGCGAAACAACAGAACGGCTCAAGTTCACTTCAGATTTAAACTTTACGTCAGTTTGAAGTGATTTAGTAACATCAAATTTAACTTTAATAATAAATATTCACATTTTATATAGAGCTTTTCCACCTGAATCACTCATTCACACATTCACCAGACACAGACACTGGGGGCGACGGGGGTTAAGTGTCTTGCCCAAGGACACGACGGCAACATTCAACTGTGGGAGCTGGAATCGGGAATCGAACCACCAACCCTCAGATCAGTGACAAACAGGCTGAAACAACATTGTGCTGCTTAAATTCTTTCACCATAAGGTTTAAAATAAGATCCGCTCATTTTAATATTTAAAGCTGCACTGTGTAACTTCTACTACCGGTCTCAGGGTTCCACAGTCTGGCATTAAAGGTTCTATCTCCATGGAGACAGGCGCCAGGTCAAGTTACGGTAATGTCTGTGGAGAGGCGACCCTGCTCAAAGTAACAATCTGTGTCTAAACATGTGTCACTGAACAAATACGAGACCAGTCCAGGTGAAGTTTGACCATCTCCATGGAAACGAGCAGGTGCCCCGCCTCCAGGAAAGTTACACAGTGCATCTTTAATAATGCCTCATGAAAGACCCGATCCAAAAGTTTGAATTAGTGCTTTAACGATCACGATTAGTAACGATCTGCTCATTATGGTTCATTAAGATGTTTTTATTCTACAGACACGTTATTAGACATTTATCAAAGGCTAAAAATCTTGTTATAATTGAAAAGTTTATTTGAAAAAGTTCTGTCAGTTTACTCTTAGTACAGTGATATTTCAAAATATCCCCCGTCCGTCCTTTCCCTTCTTCCTAAAATCCACGTCACATTATTAAACCGTGATAATACTGCAGTAGTTTGTGTTGAGTAATACTTCAGTGACGTCTCCTCTAAACACTTCATAAGGGTCATTTCTTCTTCCTTGGTCTTTCTCTGAAGCGGCTCTTTTCCCAGAAGAGCCGTTTGTCAAGTTCAACAAACACAAGAACATCCAGTTTGGTTCAAATGTGTTTATTTTTCCACGGCACATTTGAAAATGATTTTTATCGACCAGTGTCACTTAAACCAACACTACAGTTTGTTACAAAAGATATAAAAATATACGAGTGAATGTTCATGTTTTACTATTGCCAGTGTCGTGTGTTGAGGAAAAAAATGGTGAAACGAGCTGGAGATAAAAGTATTTGGTCCGTCCATCTCTGCAGGCGGCTGCAATATGCAACATACTCACCCGGATCAGACCAGAACAGACAGTCACACGGGAGAAATAAGTTAAACTGAACCCGAGGCGTGCTCCAAACCGCGAGGAACAACAGAAGGTATTGCACTTTTGACACCTCAATGAGAATTATCCATGACTTAAGAAAAACTAAAATAGAGTTTACTAAAAAAACTACAAAATGGAGGAAAGGAATGTAAAAAAAACTGAACTGTACAAAGTAAGAGCAGAGATGAGCTGAAGGTGAATGAGCTGGTGTCACTGAGAAAGGCACTGACGCAGACGTCCAGTGTCCAAAAAGACTCAACTTAAACGAGTGAAATCGAGGCCTGTCACGATGATCACGACATCGACTTCAGCACCAGAGAAAGGACTGGCTCAGTATTTACCGTGTCGACTTTTTCTTTCTGACATTTTTATTCCCTCTCTGTATTTTTTACACAGATTGACTCAGTCTGGTTCCTCTGTTGCGTCTCGAGTTCGGTCAAACGTGATCGTCCAATCAGAACAGTTTATTTTAATGACACATGTGAAACGAAGCAGCTCATTGGTCGCCTAGTTTAGTGACATTTTTTCATGCCTGTCCCTGATTGGCTAAAGCACCTGTCAATCACACCCATCTTCGTGTTGAAGTGTGTGTTCTGGATCCAGGTGAACATTTAGATGTGATAATGTCCGATCTGAGCTGCAGAGAGTGAAATAAATCACTTCTGTTCTTCATTATTAGTTCATTTGGCCATTTATTGGTTGGGGCTTGTGTTTTTATGCCATAGTCTATTTAAAAATGGTTTTCCTGGGATTCTCCTGCTTTGTTTCAGTGGCAATATTATCGATTATCGCGGTATTTCTCTGTAGCTCTACTTCGTGATTCAAACGTCATCATGACAGGCCTCCGAGCATCAGTAAAATAAATCCAACAGTAACTTTGCGATTCGTTTTCAGTCAGTAGCTGGTGTAATGGTCCAGTGATGAAAAGGGGGAACCCAGAGCCCCACAGATGCATTAAAACAGCATCTACTTAAAGCACAACGAGTAAGAGAAAGGTCTTTACCCTTTTAACCTGAGCTGGAAAATACAGAGGTACAAACAAAAACTACAGGAACATGTTTGTCCCACGTGGTTTAAAATCTACACTACATAAAAAAGAAAAGTAAGACATTATAAATAAAAGCTATGGTCTGGTTCAATGGCATCGTTTTCAAGTAATCGTGTTTTAGTCCCTGATACTCGTGGTTCATGTAAACATCGTCAACACAGACAGAACCAGGTCATAAAGGCAGCAGCATTTCATCTGTACAACAAACAAACACAAGTCTTCACCGACGGGTCCAGTCACATCAGAGTCAGATCTTTGAACGAAGCTGGAGACACGAGGATCGCTGTGAATTTAGCAACACCAAATTCTCAGTTTAACTTTGGAGAAACTTTAGAAGAAACATGTGTGATCCCTCTTCTGGGCGAGTCCTCTTCGGGACGAGTCCTCTCCGGGACGAGTCCTCTTCGGGACGAGTCCTCTCCGGGACGAGTCCTCTCCGGGACGAGTCCTCTCCGGGACGAGTCCTCTCCGGGACGAGTCCTCTCCGGGACGAGTCCTCTCCGGGACGAGTCCTCTCCGGGACGAGTCCTCCTCGTTGGACAGGTCAGACGTGATCGATTACAGTGACGAGCGTCTAGTTGAATTCCACAGAGCGCTGAGCAGCTCCATCTCGTTTGTTTGGAGGTGGGACACGTCTGTGAGATGGACTCAGACTGAGGCACTGAATGAGGAGGGTCAAAGTTCATCTCATTCACAGTGATGCAGATAAAACAGTGACTTATGGCCTTTACAGAGTTTCACTGGCGCCGGAGCCTCATGTCAGAGTGATGACTTCCACTGCGTCCGATTTACCTTTGGCCCGTTGTTTTCGTTTGAGGCGTCTCTGGGACAAAGAGGCGGTGGGGGCTGAAGGTGCAGAGCTGCTGACGGAGAGAGAGAGGAGGTCTGGGAAAGGATTTTTGGCTGGAACTTGGGACGGAAGCACGGCGGCGCACTCCCTCTCCGTCTCCTGGCGTCACCTGTCGAAGCAGCCCGCTGTGAAGGTGTGGTGGGCTCCCAGGTAGCCCCCGCTGTAGGCCATGCTCAGACAGTGTCGCGGCTCCGCAGCCAGGGCCATTTGCATGGACAGGGGCCCCTGCAGAGGGAGGCCCCTGGAGCCGGCCTGAAGACTTGAGCTCAGGGCGGAGTACGAGGGAAAGGTGGTCGCGGGGGACACCACCGGAGCTGCCGTTAACAGACTCATTCTGTGGTTTTGGAGGAAGTCCTGAGAAACACTGACCACAGGGGTCAAGGCCTGGAGCTGCGACAGTGACGGGGAATGTTGGGAAAGATGTGGGAAGGCATCAGGCTGAAAGAGCAGCTGTGGAGTGGAGACGGTGGAGGAGGAGGTGGAGGAGGAGGGTCTCTGAACAGCAGACACAGGAGACAGATGAGACGAGGGCTGAGGCTGCAGCGACGCCGGCCTGTGGGGAGGTGTGGACTTGGTCTTATTCGCCTCCTTCACGTCGTTGTCATGGGCTCAAAAGAACAAATCAGAGGAGAAGAGATCAGGAGGAGAAGAGGATCAGGAGGAGAAGAGGATCAGGAGGAGAAGAGGATCAGAGGAGAAGAGGATCAGGAGAGAGAAAAGGATCAGGAGGAGAACAAAAGGATCAGGAGGAGAACAGGATCAGGAGGAGAAGAGGATCAGGAGAAGAAGAGGATCAGGAGGAGAAGAGGCTCAGGAGGAGAAAAGGATCAGGAGGAGAACAGGATCAGGAGGAGAACATGATCAGGAGGAGAAACAGAGAAGGAGAACATCAGGAGGAGAAACATGATCGGAGGAGAACATGATCAGGAGGAGAAGATGATCAGGAGGAGAACATGATCAGGAGGAGAAGTGATCAGGAGGAGAAGAATCAGGAGGAGAACAGATCAGGAGGAGAAGAGGATCAGGAGAGAAATGATCGGAGGAAGAGGAAGGAGGAGAAGAGGATCAGGAGGAGAGATGATCGGGGATCAGGGATCGGGAGAGAAGAGGATCAGGAGGAGAAGAGGAGAGAAGAGGATCAGGAGGAGAAGAGGATCAGGAGGAGAAGAGGATCAGGAGGAGAAGAGGATCAGGAGGAGAAGAGGATCAGGAGGAGAAGAGGATCAGGAGGAGAAGAGGATCAGGAGGAGAAGAGGATCAGGAGGCCATTTTTAAAGCTCAGGAGCAGATGAACTCCTGTACATCTCTGTCTGGAAATCAACACCAGTTTGTTCCATGTGTGATTTGATGTTTTTTTCCATCATTATTAATGCTAATGCTAATGCTAATGCTAATGCTAACGCTAACGGTGCTTACAGCAGCATGAGCTCGATGCACTGGGTGAGGTGGTCCCAGGTGTATCCCGTGAGGAGGTGCAGAGCCGTGGTCCAGCTCGGGCTGATCTGGAGACAAATCCGAGACGCCGCGATGCAGGCAGCGGCGACCTGAGACGGCCGGAAACTCAGGAAGGCGTGGTCTAAAAAGAGCCAGGAATGTGTTGAGTTAAACAGCACATTTAGACACCGACTTAAACCCTGAACCCCAACTTAAACCCGAACTCAAACCCGAACTCTGGACTCACCCTGCAGCGACACCTCCAGGAAGTAGTGTGTGTACTTGTCCATAAAGGCCTTGGTCTTGGAAAAGGAGGACAGGGGCCAGCCGTTGTACAGGTCCCCCTCCTGCACGGCGGCGTGGAGGTAGTAGTCGATGAAGTGGGCGGGCGTGGGCATGCACAGGTTCCAGCCGAACGTCTCGAGCAGAAGCAGCTCGGCTTTGATCAGGTCCCGTTTGTTCAGGGCCAGGTTCAGGCTGCACATGAAGCCCAGAGAGTTGAGCTGCTCCAGTTTGGGCACGCGGTCCTCCTTCTCCTCGAATTTACCTGGACAAACACGAGGCCTGTGATTATCTTTAAGCGAGGCTTCAAGAGCGAGGCGCAACTCTGGTACAAATCATATTTTTTTACTGTAAGATTAACACATTTGTACAGGTCCCTGACAAATGAAGAAAGAAGGAAAGAAACGAGCAGAGATCTTTAAAACTCCACATTTGCAGCAGCTTTATAATTCTTGTAACCAAAATAAATGTGGAGGAATCTAAACACATGCCTTTATATTTTATAATATTTATTTGAATCACATCCCTCTGGTGAGTCATGAACTTGGACCATCAGCTGCAGGAGGCACACAGGTGAACGAGGTGGTCCTGCTTCAAACTACTCAAACTTTAGACAAATTTCTATTGTTTTTTAGCTCCTAAAATCAAGACAAAGCATCTTGACAAGTGGCTCACGGAAAAGACAAAGTGAACATCTGGGTCACAAGGTCAGCCATAAATCTAATGAGGTCTATGTGCGGAGTACGAGGTCTTCATACGAGGTCTTCATGCGAGGTCTTCATGCGAGGTCTTCATGTGACGCCTTCATGCGAGGTCTTCACGCGAGGTCTTCATGCGAGGTCTTCATACGAGGTCTTCACGCGAGGTCTTCACGCGAGGTCTTCACGCGAGGTCTTTCACGCGAGGTCTTCACGCGAGGTCTTCACGCGAGGTCTTCATACGAGGTCTTCATACGAGGTCTTCATGTGAGGTCTTCATACGAGGTCTTCACGTGAGGTCTTCATGTGAGGTCTTCACGCGAGGTCTTCATACGAGGTCTTCATACGAGGTCTTCATGTGAGGTCTTCATGTGAGGTCTTCATACGAGGTCTTCATACGAGGTCTTCATGCGAGGTCTTCATGCGAGGTCTTCACGCGAGGTCTTCACGCGAGGTCTTCACGCGAGGTCTTCACGCGAGGTCTTCACGCGAGGTCTTCATGCGAGGTCTTCATGCGAGGTCTTCATACGAGGTCTTCATGTGACGTCTTCATGTGACGTCTTCACACGAGGTCTTCATGCGAGGTCTTCATACGAGGTCTTCATACGAGGTCTTCATGTGAAAGTCTTCATGTGACGTCTTCACACGAGGTCTTCATGCGAGGTCTTCATACGAGGTCTTCATACGAGGTCTTCATGTGACGTCTTCATGTGAGGTCTTCACACGAGGTCTTCATACGAGGTCTTCATGTGACGTCTTCACACGAGGTCTTCATGCGAGGTCTTCATGTGAGGTCTTCCTGTGGGATCTTCATGTGGGTTACACATGTTACAGTCTGTGGCACTGGAGTGTCTGGGCCGTGTTCATTCAGCCAAACAAATATTAAAAGACATGCGAGGTCAAAGAGCCCCCCGCCGTCCCCGAGACCTCCTCCTCCCATGACATCAGCCCCCAGACCTCCTCCTCCTCCCACAGCAACAGCCCCCAGACCTCCTCCTCCTCCCATAGTAACAGCCCTCAGACCTCCTCCTCCCATAGTAACAGCCCCCAGACCTCCTCCTCCCATAGTAACAGCCCTCAGACCTCCTCCTCCTCCCCGTAGAAACAGCCCCCAGACCTCCTCCTCCCGTAGTAACAGCCCTGAGACCTCCTCCTCCCATAGTAACAGCCCCAGACCCTCCTCCTCCTCCTCCTCCCATAGTAACAGCCCCCAGACCTCCTCCACCTCCTCCCATCCCACAGTAACAGCCCTGAGACCTCCTCCTCCCATAGTAACAGCCCCAGACCTCCTCCTCCTCCCATAGTAACAGCCCCCAGACCTCCTCCTCCCATAGTAACAGCCCTGAGACCTCCTCCTCCCGTAGTAACAGCCCTCAGACCTCCTCCTCCCATGGCTACTCCCCCCTCCTCTTCCTGGTTCTGGTTCATTAGCCTTAGACAAAACTTCCACAAGGGAAATTAGTTGGACACAGAAGCTCATTATAATATAATACAAAATTAAAATAACTGAAGTTACAAAGAGAAAGACAAAGAACTGAATGAACGAAGCCCCAGACCTCCTCCTCCTCCTCCTCCCACACCAACAGCCCCAGACCTCCTCCTCCTCCTCCACTAGCAACAGCCCCAGACCTCCTCCTCCTCCTCCCACAGCAACAGCCCCAGACCTCCTCCTCCTCCTCCTCCTCCTCCCACAGCAACAGCCCCAGACCTCCTCCTCCTCCACAGCAACAGCCCCAGACCACCTCCTCCTCCTCCTCCTCCTCCCAAGCAACAGCCCCAGATCTCCTCCTCCTCCTCCTCCTCCCACAGCAACAGCCCCAGACCTCCTCCTCCTCCCCCCCCAACAGCCCCAGACCTCCTCCTCCTCCTCCCACAGCACAGCAAGATCAGCCCCTCCTCCTCCTCCCACAGCAACAGCCCCAGACCTCCTCCTCCTCTTCCCCCACCAAACAGCCCCAGACCTCCTCCTCCTCCTCCTCCCACAGCAACAGCCCCAGATCTCCTCCTCCTCCTCCTCCCACAGCAACAGCCCCAGACCTCCTCCTCCTCCCGTAGCAACAGCCCCAGACCTCCTCCTCCTCCCACCCAACAGCCCCAGACACACCAACCCCCAGACCTCCTCCCGTCCTCCTCCTCCTCCTCCCACCAACAGCCCCAACAACAGCCCAGCCACCCAGATCTCCTCCTCCTCCCACACTCCCTCCTCCTCCAGCAACACAGACCCCCTCCCCTCCTCCTCCTCCCGTAGCAACAGCCCCCACACCTCCCCTCCCATAGCAACAGTCCCAGACCTCCTCCTCCTCCCGTAGCAACAGCCCCCACACCTCCTCCTCCTCCCGTAGCAACAGCCCGAGGCCGGGGGCAGCAGCCAATGAAGGGGAGTCACTCTGCCTTTAATCCCAGCCTCCACTGGGCCTCTTCTCCACAAAGTTAAGAATGAGGCAGAGGGGTGTCGGGTTTCTGCCAGACTCTGACCTGCTTTAACATCCAACAGATCAGACTGAGATACCCAGGTCAGGACGCTGCCGAAACAAGAACAACTCAGAACAAACTCACGAAACTGATAAGAAACTGATAAGAAACTGATAACACAAACCAAAGACAACAGCTCCCAAAACATAAACATGACTTAAAGCGTTTCCCATGAGTCTGCAGCCTGATGCAGCAAAAACTACAGATACCAGACCAAAAAAATACTCAAGTAAAAGCATCACATGAAAAAAATCTACGTAAAGTCTAAGTAAAAGTATTAAAAGTACCTGTTTAAAAAGATTTTGAGTCTTACAAAGTGTCAAATGTGGCACAGCTGAGTAAAAAGTACAGACACTGCTCTCAAATGTACTGAAGTAAAAATATACACTTTAAAATGTACTTAAGTAAAGTACAGATGTAGTAAAAGTAGTAAAGTACTGTACTTGAGTAAAGATTTTAGCTGTTCTGTTCCGCCTCTGGCCTAATTTCACTTCATTAAAAAAAAAAAGCCACAAAGAGGAAATAAATAAAGATATTTAGCCAAACTATAGTATCCAAAGTTATGAATAAAAGGAAGTGTTCACCAAAGTCCCACAGAGCTCAACAGAGACAAAAGTGTAAGCACAAAAAAGTTAAAATGACACAATATTTGATCCATCTGACCATGTTTGGACTTGATTTTATTTCGTGGATAATTTTACTCATCCTTAAGTGCAGACGTGTTGTTTGTAAGTGTAACATACATAAAGAAAAGAGATTATTTAGTTTGTTCAAGCCATTTTAACCTGTCTGTGTGACACTTTTTGCTTGTATATGTCTTTTTACCTGTGTGTTTTTGTACTGGTGTGTGCGTTTGCTTGTGCGTTTGCTTGTGCAGTTGTCCCTTGCTGTCACCTTGAGCCGTCTCGTGGATTTTTAGTGTGCAATTTTACATCCTTTCCTCGTGCATTGTGCATTGTGTTCTGGGTCCTGATTGGCTGTGGGACTGTAGACCATTGTGTTCTGCGTCCTGATTGGCTGAGGGACTGTAGACCATTGTGTTCTGCGTCCTGATTGGCTGAGGGACTGTAGACCATTGTGTTCTGTGTCCTGATTGGCTGAGGGACTGTAGACCATTGTTCTGCGTCCTGATTGGCTGAGGGACTGTAGACCATTGTGTTCTGCGTCCTGATTGGCTGAGGGACTGTAGACCATTGTGTTCTGCGTCCTGATTGGCTGAGGGACTGTAGACCATTGTCCATCAGTCTCCTCCGTGTCTCCTGTACAGTACAGAATGTGTCAGACAAATTTACATAAATGTTGGATCAGTGTGACTCTGAAGTGCTGTATGTTTGCAAGTTTTCTCCCCGACAAAACCCACAATGTCGATGAAACGTTCTGCACCGACAAAGGCACCGACGAAGGTTTGAACTTTGTGTTTAAACAAGAGAGAAATGTGAGAAAATGTTAATGTGTGAGAAAAGTGTATAAAGTGTGTGGTGAGAGAAACATATAGAATCATTGTAAAAAATAAAGCTGATACTTCGCGAATTTCACTTATTGCAGGTTATTTTTAGAACGTGACCCCTGAGATAAACCAGAGACCACTGTATTTACCTTTTTACCCCTGTGTGTGTCTTTTTGTGGAGCCTTTCCTTTCAGTTTTACTCTTTTATTCCATCTTGTTTCGCACATGTTTATACGTTTGCATCTGTATGAGCCAGAGTCCAAACCGCCTTCTCCGAGTGTGAGTTTTATCACTGGAGTTGCGAGCGTTCTTTGAGCCGACGGAGGGGCAGAGCGGAGGGGCAGAGGGTGGGAGCGGGCCTGAGGGGTAATTAACACAGAGGCAGTAATGGCGTCTGCACCAGAACAGGAAGTAGTGCGGAATAGGCCCCTTCTCTCACCCTCACATCCTCCTCGGGTCTGGGGGCTGCTGTTTGTGTCCACACAGACCCTCATAAAACACTCAGGCTCCAGCCCGGACCCTCCCAGAGCGACGCAGGGACAAAGTGGAGTCTATCTGCTCATTGTGCGTGTGATACTGGAGCAGGCCGGTCGTCTCAGAGAAGGACTGACGGAGCAGAGCACAAGAGGCTTTAAAACGACTTCAAAGGAGAAATATCAGATTGTGAGCGCTGTACGAGCCGCCTCCCCGGGGTGTAACGCAAAACTCGACTGAACACACACGCAGACGCTCAGCCCGGCCCCGCAGAGCCGCAATAAAACACGAAAAACTCTACTGCAGTACAACATGTGTTTCACAGAGCTGTGGAAAATCAGAGTCAGAGGTTTTAAGCTCTCATTAGGAAACTGGAGGCCATTTTGTTTCATTTACATAACAGATAGAAGTGTTGTCAGCTGCGTTCTTCTGTGGGGCCTGCAGACGACCTGCGTCAGAGACATGTGTCAGTGGATTTACGCTTAACGCTGTGGGATTTTATCATTTTTATCTATTTACTGCTCATGACATTTCATTTTGTTGGCGTCAGTGTCAATATAAAGAGTCAAAAATAAAAAAAAATAAAACTGTTCTGTGCTCTGACATAATCGGCCTGAACAAAACGAACAGGAAGAATAAAACCTGCTCCTGTCACATCATTAAAACTTTTATTTCATAATCGTTCCCCAAAAGTCACCAAAGAGCCACATGTACTTTTAGAATGAGCCACATGTACTTTTAGAATGAGCCACATCCACGTTTCCTCTTGTGGTTTTCGTTTCATTCTCTTAAATATCGTTCATGGTGAATATTATTTTCTGACACTTTCGTTCTTCAGTTTTGTCCTTGAGAAAAACCAGAGAAATACAAACATATATCTGCACATTTAAACACAAAACACGTGTGGTTTTTAATTTTCTTTAGTGATCGCTTTGTCGTCGCACTGGCTCCGACATCGACCCAAACACTTTTTTTTTGTTTGTTTAATTTAATTTGAAGCTTTTTCCAATGAAAATCCAAACATTCAACAGGTCAATATTTAAAAAAAAAAATATGTGGGAATGATTTTAACAGGCCCCGAGGAGAGAGCAGTGTGTGGAGGAGGAAGGAGGAGGAAGGAGGAGGTGGAGAGGAGGTGGGGAGGAGGTGGAGAGGTGGAGTGAGGGGTCACGGGTGGGGCAGAGGAGGTGCAGGAGCAGGTGGAGAGACGGGTTTTAAAGACGGGGCAGCTGAGAAACTCGAGACCCAACAGACAGAATAAACAGAGCAATCAGCACATCTCTCCTCCCTCTGCTCCTCCTCCTGCCTCTGCTCCTCCTCCTGCCTCTGCTCCTCCTCCCGCCTCTGCTCCTCCTCCTGCCTCTGCTCCTCCTCCCGCCTCTGCTCCTCCTCCTCCCTCCTCTTCCTGTCTCTGCTCCTCCTCCGTCTGCTCTGCTCCTCCTCCAGCCTCTGCTCCTGCCTCCCTGCTCTCCTCCTCTGCCTCTGCTCTCTCCTCCTCCCACCCTCTGCTCCTCTTTCAGCCTCTGCTCCCCCTCCCTCCCTCTGGCTCTCTCTTCCAGGCTCTGCTCCCCCTCCCTCTGCTCTCCTCTCCTCTCCCTCCTTTTCCAGCTCTGCTCTCCTCCTCCCTCCCTCTGGCTCTCCTCCTCCCTCTGCTCTCCTCCAGCCTCCCTCTGCTCTCCTCCTCCCTCCTCTGCTGCTCCTCCCTCCCTCTGCTCTCCTCCTCCCTCCTCTGCTCCTCCTCCTCCCACCCTCTGCCTCTCTTTCAGCCTCTGCTCCTCCTCCCGCCTCTGCTCCTCTTCCAGCCTCTGCTCCCCCTCCCTCCCTCTGGCTCTCCTCCTCCTCCTGCAGCTCCTCTTCCAGCCTCTGCTCCTCCTCCCTCCCTCTGCTCCTTTTCCAGCCTCTGCTCTCCTCCTCCCTCCCTCTGGCTCTCCTCCTCCTCCTGCTCCTCCTCCCTTATGAATTGGGGGGTGACAGTCTTTGTTCCGCTGCCTCCCTAAAGCTGCTGGAGTTTTAGTCTTTCATTTGTGCTCCATCCTTCATTTGTGCTCCATCCTTCATTTGTGCTCCATCCTTCATTTGTGCTCCATCCTTCATTTGTGCTCCACCTTTCATTGGGCGGTGGAGTTTGTCTACGTTTCATCACGCCGCTCTTTGCCCCGGCGGCTCGCACATTGTTGCCCCGGTTAACCTTTGACCTCTCATGCAAATGCCTGTGTGACCAGGGCAGTCGAGCCTTATGTATATGAGCCACCACAGCGGCGGTATGCGGCCTGACGGAGCGCCGGGAGGAGGCGGGAGGAGGCGGGAGGAGGCGGGAGGAGGCGGGGGCTGCACGGGGACAAACCTCTGGACCATGAAACGACTCAGGAAATATTTAGAAGCTTTTCTACTGAAGCATTTCACATTTATTTTTAACAAGCTGAAGGTGAACAACAAACTGCAGCTCTGTCCCACAGGAATGTGTCTGTGTCTAGACTGAAGACATCAGAGCTGCCTCCACCTCCTCCTGCCTCCACCTCACCCTCTGCTAGCCCTCTGCTCCATGTCCCCTCTGCTCCACCGCTCCCCATCAGGCCTTTGAAGTGGCTCCGCTCTCACCCCCTCCTCCAGGACACAGGTTCTGCTTCTGTCCAGGAGCAAATTCTGGTGGAGAAACAGACCAGAGCCCGGTGTCTCCAGGTCAGACACACTGTGCGAGTTCTGAGGGTGGAGGCTCAGACTGTGCGAGTTCTGAGGGTGGAGGCGCAGACTGTGCGAGTGTGAGGGTGGAGGCTCAGTGCGAGTTCTGAGGGTGGAGGCGCAGACTGTGCGAGTTCTGAGGGTGGAGGCGCAGACTGTGCGAGTTCTGAGGGTGGAGGCTGTGTGAGGGTGGAGTTCTGAGGGTGGAGGCGCAGACTGTGTGAGTTCTGAGGGTGGAGGCGCAGACTGTGTGAGTCCTGAGGGTGGAGGCGCAGACTGTGCGAGTTCTGAGGGTGGAGGCTCAGACTGTGCAAGTTCTGAGGGTGGAGGCTCAGACTGTGCGAGTTCTGAGGGTGGAGGCGCAGACTGTGTGCGTTCTGAGGGTGGAGGCGCAGACTGGAGGCCTCATTTCAGCCATGTTCCGCCGCTCGCCCCTCCCCCTCCCGCTTTTGTTTGAGGCCTGACGGAGGAGCATATGGCAGGTGCCCCTCAGTACACAGCTCCTCCCCCGGCTCCAGGACCCAGGCTGTCCCAGCACAGAGAGCACCCAGGACCTGGGACCCGGGACCCGGGACCCGGGACCCAGGCTGTCCCAGCAGGGAGCACCCAGGACCCAGCACCCAGGACCCAGGACCCGAGACCCAGGACCCAGGACCCAGGACCCGGGACCCAGGACCCAGCTTCAATGAGCAGCAGAAATCAAACTGAACCAAACCTCACTCCCCCAAACTGAGTTTATCTCCATGAGTTTGGAGAAATACAGACAACAGAACTTCTCAGGTATAAACCTCATCCTGGAATCACTGGAGCAGTGTGTGTCAGTGTCAGTGTGTGTCAGTGTGTGTGTGTGTGTGTCAGTGTATCAGTGTGTGTGTCAGTGTGTGTAAGTGTGTGTAACTGTATGTCACTGTGTGTCACTGTGTGTAACTGTGTGTCACTGTGTGTCACTGTGTGTAACTGTGTGTCACTGTGTGTAACTGTGTGTCACTGTATGTAACTGTGTGTCTGTGTGTGTGTCACTGTGTGTCACTGTGTGTCACTGTGTCAGTGTGTGTGTAAGTGTGTGTAACTGTGTGTCACTGTGTGTAACTGTGTGTAACTGTGTGTAACTGTGTGTAAGTGTGTGTCACTGTGTGTCACTGTGTGTCACTGTGTGTAACTGTATGTAACTGTGTGTAACTGTGTGTAACTGTGTGTAACTGTGTGTAACTGTGTGTAACTGTGTGTAACTGTGTGTAACTGTGTGTAACTGTGTCACTGTGTGTAACTGTGTGTAACTGTGTGTAACTGTGTGTAACTGTGTGTCACTGTGTGTAACTGTGTGTCACTGTGTGTAATCTGCTGCAGAACATCCTCGTGCTCTCCATGAGGCTCCGGCTCACACAGAGGCCTAACGAGATTAAACAGACACTGCTGAGAGACACAAAGAGACACTCTTTAATTAAGAGGCAGAGAAACCAAAGATCTGAAAACAGAGAATGTGAGAGTCAAAGGCAGAAGTCGAGAGGGACCAAAGCACCTCAGCAAAGAGAAAAAACCAAGACGACTCTGAATGAAACACCCTTTAAGCCCTCATCAATCACGACGAGTCCCAGAGGAGCCAGAGCAAAGAGCCAGAGCAAAGAGCCGAGCCCAAAGAGCCACAAAGAGCCGATACAATAAGATTCATCAGGAGCAGAGCTGATGAGGAGCTTCTGACCTGAGAGCGCGGCTGTGTTAGACCAGGAGAAACTCAAAGCTATTCTGAGCCTCTCCAGAGATTAGCTTTGAATAAAACCTCTTTCAAGTCTCATTCAAATGTTCCCGACCGCAGCACACAGCTCTGATTACACACACGTACAGCATGTGTGCACGGGGCCCTCCAGAGCGAACACGGCTCACATCCAGACTCCCACATCATTAGTCTAATTACCCATGATGCCGAGGGCCGCATTAATGTACAGAAAACCTCTGCCTGTTAATCACCACACAGAGACATGCTAATAATGGCCACACAGACCTGCCAGGCACGGAGGCCACATTTGCATCAGAAACACGGGGAGACGGTCACGATTCGGCTCTTGTGCCACACCACGAGAATCGAAAGACTCGAGAGGCAGAAACCTGCTCTAATTTTACAGAGTGAGACTGCAAATATGAGACAATATTCAAGACAAAGGTACACGTCGGCTAAAGCCACTGTTTAAGGTTGTACTTTGAGTTTTTACTTCATGTTTAAGAGGAAAAACACAGAGCTCGTGCCCAACACAAACGAGTTCTGCTTCAGGAAGTACTTCACCCCGTACCCAGTCTGCAAAAACCACATTCACAGCTTCTATTCTGAGCTCACCAGACAGACAAAGTACATAATGTGCAGAGGCTGGTTTAGTCCGAGGTCCCTGTAAAAGGTCCTGTGAATATATTTACTAAAATACTTTGAACGTGGGCATCCTGTGGGCGTGGGCTCGTACTCACTGGCCAGGAGCAGACAGGAGAGGGCGATGACGTACAGCTGCTTCACCGCGACGTCGTAGTGGTCCATGAACAGGTCGAGCAGGTACACGCTGAGGTGGCGCGCCGTCGGGCACAGCTGGTACCGGTTACTCAGGATGGCCAGCAGGTCGGCAAAGTACCGCCGCATCCCGAGCTGAGGAGAGTGGGCGCGGTACACGGGCAACTTCAGCTCCTGTGGAGAAGAGGGACGAGCCGTGAGTCCTGCTGGAGGATACGCTTATGACGTAACAATAAGTGAAATATCATTGTCAAGGACAGTCACGAGAACACATTTAAGAGCGATATACCGAAGTAAATAAAAGATAATAAACCAAACAGAAATATTCACCAAACGTTTTTTTTTTTATGTACAATATTATTAACTTTGTTGAGCTGTGAAAATGAACAGAATTAAACACTGAGTCATTTGTGTCGTTTTAGTTCTTAATTCTGCAGCTCAAACCTGATCACACAGAAAAAATTACAACAAATTTCCCACGAGCAAAAACAAAAAGTCCCACGATGAAAACTGACCCAAAAATGATTCATTTGTCATGTTCTGTTTATAATACTCCTTTTATAATACTTCATTTAAAAACTTCATTTATAATACTTCATTTATAATACTTCATTTATAATACTTCATTTATAATACTTCATTTATAATACTTCATTTATAAAACTTCATTTATTAAAACTTCATTTATAAACTTCATTTATAAAACTTCATTTATAATACTTCATTATAATACTTCATTTATAAAACTTCATTTATAATACTTCATTTATAATACTTCATTTATAATACTTTTATTACTTCATTTATAATACTTCATTTATAATACTTCATTTATAAAACTTCATTTATAAAACTTCATTTATAAAACTTCATTTATAAAACTTCATTTATAATACTTCATTTATAATACTTCATTTATAAAACTTCATTTATAATACTTCATTTATAATACTTCATTTATAATACTTCATTTATAATACTTCATTTATAATACTTCATTTATAATACTCCATTTATAATACTCCATTTATAATACTCCATTTATAATACTTCACTTCTGCTCTTGTGCCAGGTCTAATACTTTGGGCTTTCACATTTTGTCTGATTATAAACTTCCTTGGTTAAAGTCTTTGTTTTGTAGCAGCAGCAGCTAAAAAAACAGAGGGAACTACATGGACCATGATCCTTTGCTCCATTTCAAAGCCGACAGTGTGAGGACAAAACTAAAGGACTTTTCTGTGTTAACTGGACTGAAGCACTAAAGGTTTGTCAAGGTTTTTTCGAAGGACAGGTGTCATTTCCTCCATTCTGTCACATCTCTATAATCTCGAAATGTGGCGTCGTGAAATATCGACCCGTGAGATTTGAGTTTGTATTTGAGCAGTTCTGCATCAATCCAAAGAGTAAACTCACTCCCACTGTCAGTTTGAACCAGTTTAAACACATCTGAGTAAAAGAGCCAGTCTTCTGCACGGCTCTTTGAAATGATCCAAAAGAGATAAAAGTCCCATCACTAGAGCAAAGTGAGGAAAAGGGTCGACTCTAGATACAAAACTCTACACCAGCATCATTAAAAACATTAAAACAATATGATTTAAGATTCAAAAGCAAAATACCCATCGCAGTAATCACCACGAGTCTTACACTACTGCTGATGAGGCTCAAGATCGTTCTAAAACTCACGTGATAATAGTTTTAGATTCATTATAATCTGATTTCTGTTTTGCTGCCGTCGTCTGACTGAACACACAGGCGCAGCAGGGAACAGGATCTAATTTGGGTGGAGGCAGGGGTCTGAGCGCAGGGGAGTGTGGAGGAAGCTGGGGGCGCATCTCTCATTCATGTTCAATTAACTGCATCAGATTCAAAGTAGAAGAAGACAATTTAGCACATTAGCATTAGCCTGCGGTGTCTCAAAGCTCCACGTCCCTCTGCCAGCGCCAACGTCACATCGTTTTAGTTTAAGCCACTTCTGCAAAACGTGGGCTAAAAATGTTTTTGTCTCTGAGCAAAAAAACAACAACAAGAGCTTTTATTTTGATAGAACAAATGAGGATCAGAAATTAATCTACTTAGTCTCCAACAGCGAGGAGTTTAAGGGCAGAAAACACGTCTGAGCCGTGTTTTTCAGGAAAACACTTTTATAAAAACAGCAACACAAAACTGCAGCTTTGATATAATCCTGTAAGTGGAGCAGAACGCGGCGCTGGAGCTCAACCTCCTTCAAATCAGAGACAAAGATTTATTTAGGGCGTAATTAAAATGGAGCAAGACTTTCAGACAGATGTTAAAGTCTGAGTCTCAAACACACAGCTCCACCTCAACACCACCCGACCCAGCACCAGCCCGTCCTCCAACTCCCAGCTACCCCTGCTGCCTGCCCCCATCTGTCTGTCTGGGGGCATGGAGGGAGCGGAGGGAGCGTGGAGGGAGCGTGGAGGGAGCGGAGGGAGCGTGGAGGGAGCGTGGAGGGAGCGTGGAGGGAGCGAGGGAGTGTGGAGGGAGCGCAGGGCGCCGGGGGGGCGGCGGGGCAGAGGGAGGTGCCATTGTCGGGGACCCGCATCATAATTAAGGCTTCCACAGCTGCCTGGCCCTGATTTGCATGTCTGATCGTTTTCTACATACGACACATCAGGGCTGTGCTGCAGCAAACGTCATTAAAGGAGAGGACACGTCTGAGGCCCGTCTGAGGCCCGTCTGAGGCCCGTCTGAGGCCCGTCTGAGGCCCAGCGCCAAGCTACTGTTAAACACGACTCCACAACATTAAGACAACACTACTTAAAGCTGTGTTCACACGGGGGCGTCAGAAACGAGCTGGACGCCTCGATTTGGACGACTGTGGATTTGACGGCAGACGCCTTGGACGCGTCTAGAGCCTCGAGTGTTTTCTCTTTTTGTGCACAAGACCAGGTTGAGAGAACAGCTTTGGTGTATTTACTGCACAAAAGTCACCAACGGAGGCGATCGGCTCGGCGGCGGCGTGTCTGGGTTCACGACATAATTCAGAGGCGTTGGGAGTTTGGCGAGTTCCATCACTTGCTCCAGGAGCTCCGTCTGGATGATCAGAACTTCCAGTGGTATTTTCGAGTGACCCAGGCCCAGTTCGATGACCTGCTGTCCCACATTGGTGCAGATAACGTCCACTGTTCGTGTTTGTGACTCCTGCGCTTCAGAATGACGTCGCTGTGTCACTGGAGCGTGGCCTGTGATTGGTTGACGCTGCGCGTCCAACACCAAAAAGTTCAGCTTGGTTGAACTCCTGGACGCCGAGACGCTCAAGACGCGCCGCGCCAACGCCAGATTCGCGCTGCAAAAACACAGCGTGGCCAAGACGCGCGTCCACCATAGACTTTGAACGTGAGCTCGACGCCTCTGACGCCCGGTGAACGCACCAGAAGATCTTTGAGAAATACAATATGAGATTTACAGTGTTTTGGGAAGTAGCTACATTCACAAAATCAAAGTAAAGAATATTTCTGGGAGACTTTTGCAGAAGCGTTTTCTCAAATCAAAGACATTGTGGTACTTGACGAGTTTAGGCTTTGAGCCGACAGTTTTGCTTCTCTAATTAGTGCTAAACAAATGTATAACAAACAAACAAAGCCACTTCTGTCACTTTTTCCACTATAATTGTTCAGAATGATCCGTGTAACTGAGTGTGTGACTAAAGTGGTTTTAATCTTCTGTAACTAAACACATTTTCATTATAATCACTCGATAAACATCCACTGAATGACCTTCTGCCTGAAACAAAAACCACTGACCACATCTGCTTTTTGCTCCAGTTTTATTGAGTCTGAGACATAAAAACATCTGTAGAAATCTGCTGTATGTTTTGAATAAGATTTGTGAAAGGTTTTTAGTAAAGCTCTGAGCTCCTCACGCTGATGAAGTGGAGGGTTGGTTCTTCTGAGGAGGGTTGGTTCTTCTGAGGAGGGTTGGTTCTTCTGAGGAGGGTTCGTTCTTCTGAGGAGGGTTCGTTCTTCTGAGGAGGGTTCGTTCTTCTGAGGAGGGTTCGTTCTTCTGAGGAGGGTTCGTTCTTCTGCGGAGGGTTCATTCATTCTTCTGTGAGGAGTTCGTCTCGTTCTTAACGCATAAACAATGAGGTAACAGTTGACTGAGTGTTTGCGGCGCCCACACCATCATGAAGCCCTCGTTGTGTTTGACGGGAGCAGGGTCGTCTTCAGCCTCTGACAGATCTTTGACTCACACATTGTTCTGGAGCGTCACACGACTCACTGTGGAGGACAATGACTCATTCTGGAGGCTCACAGGCCTCAGATTTACAGAGCCGTAAACGCCGCTCGAGCGTCACTTCAGTCTGTAAAAGAACGTTTGGAGTTCAGCGCCTCACGTCTAAATCTGACTGTGTCTTTGCCGAGAGCGCGGCGCAGGAGGGACCGGCCCCGCGCCCGTCTGGAGACGCCACTCGAGTGACAGATGTCTCCATTAAAGACACACGCTTCGAGGTTAATTAAGACATTCACAATTAATGAGACCTGACGAACATGTAATCCACTTCAGATCCCGTTTAAATGGATCAGAGTTACATTTAAAGCTGCTCTGTGAACTCTTCTATGTGTTTATGTGTAATTATTAAACCTATTTCATCTTTATCGCCCTAAAGCTGAACGCTCCATCACAACATCGCACGAAGTACAAGACGAACACGTTTGAAAATGAAACAATCACCATCCTCCAGCCTGAACAGTGAAAATGTGAAGTTACACTGCGTCACATGAAACGCCGTTTTGGCTCGAACAAAGTCAGACTCACCTTGATGCGGAGGGACTGATGAATATCTGCAGCCAGCTGTCCTTTCCACCACTGTAGCTCCCTCTCCATCTTTCCCATCCAGAAGAAAACACACGATCTACCTGCGGCACATGTTTCCACAACAAGAGTTAGACGACTGAAGGAGACAAAACACGATCTGATCTAGAACATTTATCTGATCTAGAACATTTATCTGATCTAGAACATGAGGTGAAAATACAAGTTCTACCTGCGGCACATGTTTCCACAACAAGAATTAAACGGCTGAAACGAGGAGCCCACAACAGCTCAGTCTGAACATGATCTGATCTAGAACATTCGTTTAATCTAGAACATGATCTTATCCAGAACATTCAACTAATCTGATCCATTCATCTGCTGCAGACAGATAAAACAGAGATAAATATGTGATAAATATAAATGTGATAAATATAAATGTGATAAATATGTGATTAATGTGATGTGTGATAAATATGTGACATATAAAGTGACTTTTCTCTCTGTCACAGATTTGAAGCCTCAGTCTGATGAGTCTGTGATTAAAGTCCTCGTGGTCCTGAGGTGTCCTCCAAGGACTTTAAATGTCTCTGTTAAATGTCCCGGAGCCGCGGCTCGTGTGAAATGTCTCTGTCTCTGTGAAATGTCCCGGTCCAAATGTCCTGGGACTTTGTCTTTTTAGATTAAATCGACAGAAACTTTCGTGTTTCTTGTTTTTCGGGTTCAGTCTCGCGGCTCGAGCTCAGACACGAGTTAAAGCTCAAATGTGGGACTTTTTAAAGCCCGTTTGCGCTGAAACCGCAGCCTGGCGCTAAACTCTGCGCTGTTTGAGTAAAATGTCCTGGAGAAGTTTGTGCGGGTGAAACATGAGGCACTCACCAGGACGGGACGCCCCAGACCCTTTGTCTCAGTCCCACATCCTCAACTGCGCCGCAACTTTACAAAAGCCTCTTTAAACCGCGAGGAAAAGCTGCAGATTTGTCCTGTCCGCGGACAAAGGCCGTGTCCCGCAGACCCCAGAGGACCCGCAGCTCACCCCGCAGCAGCGCGGACCCGTCCGGACCTGTCCCCGGACACTTCTCACGGTTTATCCGGAGCTTTTCTCCTCTGTGCTCCTCACTCTGCTCCTCTCTGCTCCTCTGCACAGCTGCTGCTGCTGCTGCTGCGAGGCTCGTGCCGCACGCAGCTTCCGCTCTGGGAAATGTAGTTCTTTAAAGAGAGAAAGGACTACAAAAAGACTACAATAAAACAACACAAATAAAAATAAAATATAAATATAAATATAAATAGTGTGAGCTGAAATATAAATATAAATATAAAAAGATAATATAAATATAAATATAAATATAAATATAAATATAAATATAAATATAAATACAGCCCGCAGGCTCCGAGTGTGAGCTGAAAGAGCCGAAAGAGCCGAAAGAGCCGAAAGAGTGTAAGAGTGAGAAAGAACAGAGCGGACCGCACTGAAAAGCACATAAACAGTGAGTAAAATATATAAATATAAAAGTGGAATATATCAATTTATTACATATATGACGCAGGATGTATGGAATTATGTAGTAAAAAAAAAAAAAAAGTTTAATAAAAATTTTTGACAAACCAAACGGCGAATACTTTGAGGATTGAAAATAAAATAAAAAAATAAAAATGTATATAAACACGCACACATACAGACATATATACATACACACACACACGTGTGTGTGTGTGTATGTACATATATACACACATATACATGCATGTATACATATATACAGTACACACACAGATATATACACACATATATTGTTTTATTGCTCGTGCACCACCTTGTGTTTCCTTCTGGTAACTGCACCTTTCTGCTCTGAAAGCTGTGAAATTGATCGTGCGCAGACAGTTTTAATAAATAAAATGAATAAACAGGATTATGAGTGTTTTCATGTGCCGTTATCTTCTTTGACATTGGCGTTTCTCTCGGCCTCAGTTAGATAGTCGTGGTCGGCGTAGACGAGGAACCCGGTGAAAGTGCTGTCCGTCCAGAACGGGTCAAAGAACAGGCCGTTGTGTCCAGAGCTGTAGATCTGCAGCCACACCTCGTCTGACCTCTGCAGGTGAACGACCACAGAACCAGACGCCACGTCATAATTCCCTGAGTTTGAGTCTAAAGTTCTGGTTTTGTACTGGTCGTTATGGACCAGCCCCAGGGCCAGATGCCTGTGACCCACAGTCACGTCATATGAAAAATAATACACTCCAGGAATAACACACACAAACTTCCCTGCGCTGACATTGTAATGATTCCCCTCGTTCAGCAGAATGTGTCTGAAGTGAATGGGCCGATGTTCCGTAGGGGAGCTTTGTGTCAGTGCCACAGAGAAGGCAGAGCGGGCGGAGGGGCCACAGTTACAGCCTCCTGGAGCCCCCGGTTCCCCCTCAGCACTGGCCTCTCCCTTTGCTCCTCGTTTTCCTGTTTGTCCTGGAGCTCCGTGCGGCCCCCCCGGTCCAGCAGGTCCAGTCTTCCCAATGACACCTTTGCGACCTTTGACCCCAGGTTTCCCCTGATTGCCAGGTCTCCCAGATTTACCTGAAATAATAAAAGGTTTTAACAGGTGAAAAATGACCCGTCTCACGTTTGTCCTGCACCATGAGTTACCTCTGCCCCCCTTTGCCCCCCTGCGCCCGTCCCGTCCATCAGGGCCGTCCTCTCCTGGACGACCTATGGGGCCCATGGCTCCTGGTCCAGGCTGACCACACACCAGCGAAGAAGAGTCACGTGTGACGCTGCCCCCGCTGTCTGAGGAGGGGAATGACGACTGGGAGAAAACGACTGGAAACAATAATGAAACCGGAATCCACCAAACGAGACTCACTGCAGAGACAAAGATCACGAGAAGTCAGCAAACAGACAAACATCCACCGACATCCATCACAAACATCCACCGAGATCCAGACATGCACTGAGATCCAGACATCCACAGACATCCGCTGACATTCACAGACATCCACAAACAACCACCGACAACCAAAGACATCCACCGACATCTGCCGACATCTACAGACAAAGATCCATCCATCCATTTTCTTCCTCTTATCCGGGGCCGGGTCGTGGGGGCATCAGTCTAAGCAGGGACTCCCAGACTTCCCTCACCCCAGACACGTCCTCCAGCTCCTCCGGTGGGACCCCAAGGCGTTCCCAGGCCAGAGAGACATAGTCCCTCCAGCGTGTCCTGGGTCTTCCCCGGGGCCTCCTCCCGGTGGGACATGCCCAGAACACCTCCCCAGGGAGGCGTCCAGGAGGCATCCTGAGCAGATGCCCGAGCCTCAGCTGGTTCCTCTCGACGTGAAGGAGCAGCAGCTCTACTCTGAGCTCCTCCTGTGTGACTGAGCTCCTCACCCTGTCTCCAAGGGAGCGCCCAGCCACTCTGCGGAGGAAACTCATTTCAGCCGCTTGTATCCGCGATCTTGTCCTTTCGGTCATGACCCAGAGTCATGACCGTAGGTGAGGTGAACGTAGATTGAGGTAAATCGAGAGGACAAAGATTCAAAAATACAAAAATATAAGACAATAATGAAGAAGACAATGCGCAGACACAGGTCAGACCACAACCTGCTGTCTTCACTTGTGTCATTTAAAAAAATAAAACATCATTGGTTGAGCGTTAGAGCCACTGACCCACAGGTTGGTGGTGCGATTCCAGCTCCCACAGATGATGTCATTGTGTCCTTGGGCAAAACACTTACCCCACGTCGCCCTCAGTGTCTGTGGACATGGTGTATGTGTGTCTGAATGTGTGAGTGGCTCCTTGATGTAAAGAGCTTTGTGAACATTTACTGTTTTACCATTTAAAAAATATTTCTTTTATCAGTGTGAAAACTGTGTTGACCTCGTTAAAGTCGACATCACCGTCTGAGACAGATATGATCAGATATAGATATGGTACAGTTACATGAGAAAACATCTGAAAGAAAAGCTCCACTACTCGCACACTGTATCAATAAATGCGAAGAACAGAACACGCAAACAGCAGAGAAGTTGACTCACCAGTGAAAAATACTTTGCCAATGGGCATTTTACTGAGTACAAAAGTCTTTTTCCCTCTAACCAAAATAAATCTGTAAAATGCAGGTAAAACGTCCTCCAAAAGAAAAGCTGCTGTGAGACCTCAGCACCTGCCCTGTTTGAGCGTGTTCTGCCACAAATACTTTTCCAGTGAGCTCACCTGAATCAGGGAGGCAGCGTTGCACAACTGACCCAGTCCTACAGGAGCCTGATCTGCAGAAAAACTTCACAAAAACATTTACAAAAGAATGTTCTGTCACACTTGATACGGTTTAAAAATAAACGTCACTCTCACAACTGTGAACTGCTCTAAAAGTATCACACAATCACTGTAAAAAAACGAGGAAACTGCCCAATAGCACAACAAAGACGAGTACAGCAAAAGGCCTCAAGGGGGCGTTTTATTAAAAATAATGAAGTTGCACGAGTCAGTCCCACAAAAACAAACATTTTTCTTTTCAGCTGATAAAATTCAGACGTTATTTACATTTCAGTGACACATGCTGTGACGGCGTGTACGAGCTGGAGCCACGGATCCTTCTAAACCAGTGTCTCCTTGTGTGTGTTCTAGAAAAGTCTGTAGGTGTTTTATCTGTAGAAGCAGGTCACTGTCCGAGGAAAGACGCCATTGGGTCGTCGGGTCGGCAGCGTTTCATGCGGAAGGCCTCCATCTCCTCCTCTGTGGGCGCCTTCACCTCCACCAGGCTGCTGTAAGGTCTTTTCCTCTCATCCAGCTGCATCATGGCATCGACGTGCTTCACTCGTTTGTCCTCTGCTTCAAGAGCCTGGAGAAAGTACGAAAATCAGAAATACTGAGCAAACTGCTAATAATTAAAAGTCCCTATATCATAAAAAATGGACTCTGAGCTTTAAGTCATGCTCTGACGCTGTTCCCTCCTCAAAAACAGACCTGGAGTTGTGTTTTGTTTCATTCACATGTTTAAGTAACACTTTATTATTAGTCTGTAACATCTCCAAAGCTCAAAATGCTCTGCTCCACCTTGTGATGTCATGAAGTGGTAGTTTTCGAGATAACAGCTCCTTCAGTTCAGTAGAGTTTGGAAATTCCAGAGCTGAAATGATCCAAATGATTCTAGTGAAGGTGTATGAAGCACTTCCTGTATTACCACATGATGACATCACAAGGTGGAACAGAGTGTTTTCAGCCTAAATCTGCAGGTTTGTGTTAAACATGTGAGAATGAAACAAAACACAGCTCCAGGTCTGTTGTGTGTCGAGGAAACATTAGAACAGACCAGAGAATAGCGTCTTTAACAGTTATATTACACAAAATCAACTTTAATGAGCTTTAAACATGTTTTAATTGTGCTCTCTCAGCATGAGCAAAGTCAAAAGTCAGATTTTGATTAAGTACGCAGACACTCGGGGTGTTTTGCTCAAGGACACAAGGAAAGTATTCATCTGTGGGAGCTGGAATCGCACCGCCAACCTGTGGCTCAGTGGATCTAACGCTCGACCAATGATGTTTATGTCGAGAGCGAGATTTGAACTGCCAACCTTTGGATCAAACGCTCGACCCACTGAGTCACTGTCGCCCTTAAAAGGTGGTCGATGGGCCCGTTTCCCTCTTCAACACATTTTAGATCAATATTTGTAATTTATGTGAAATACTGATCGGCTTTAGTTCAACATAAACTACATGAAACATAATGTGTGAGTGATTCTGATGATAAAAACCTTCTTCAGTTTCTCCTCAGAGTCGCTGCCGTCAGAGCCGTGTTTCTTCTTTTTCTTCTTCTTCTTTTTCTCCTTCTCCATTTTGTCTCGATGCATCTGAAAAAAGAAAGTTTGTGATATGTTATTTGTACAAGTTTAATTTTTATAGCACAATTTGTACATGAAGTAACTCAAAATGCTTTTCAGAATAAGAAGACACAATACTAACAAATACAAACATAATCATCATAAAAATAACATTAAAAAGAAGAGTGCAGAATAAAACCCTTTGAGTCATATGCACAGATAAACTGTCTCACATCTTCAGGGAGACTGTTCCAAATTGTAAAAAGCACTAACCTCCAGCAGAGACTTTGGCTGCTCTTCTTCCTGAGGCTCAGTTAGACCTTCTTCGAATGGGGTGCAATCCGAGTTCTGCATATAAAAAAAGACAAAACACATATAAAACATGTGTGATAAAAAGGAAGATCTATCAAACTATCAAAATAATGTTTTCGTACGACTGTAATTCCAGCGTCTCCTGTGCAGTAGCTCTGTTTGACCATCGAGTGGCAGCATTTGTATCCCCAGAAACCATCCTTCCAGTAAGAGCCCCAAATGCACTGAGGAAGAAGAGGCAGATTTGTAATAAGCATAAATCTATTACACTCATATGATTTAAAAAATGTTTTCTCTTACAGTGTGGTTGTTGATGAGCACGTCCTCCTCGTACTTGGAGCGAGCCACAGCCTTCTCCTGCCCCTTCAGCACAGCTCCATGACGGGAATACTCCACATAATCCTCGGTTTGGGCCAAAAGCAGTTCCCGGGGTGGAGCGTCCAAGTGCTCCTGGCCTCCATACTGTTGGTAATAAACAGGCACAAGTTGAATATTGAGTTATTTTTCGAGTTTGCTGTAAAGGAAGCAGTAAGATTGTTGAAAGTTTGTTTTCCTTGTACCTTCTCCAGGATGCCGTCTCTTTGCTGCTCTTTGAAAGCCTCCTTTTTAACTTTGAAAGATTTGTGAAGCAGCTCCAGTTTCGTGGGGTCAGCCTGAAGATGGACCTCTGAACCCCGCTCGTAGGCCTCCCAAGCGAACACTAAATGAAACACACAATAGATGCATATGTAATAGTGAAAAGTAATGTACAGGTTATTACATTAACAAGAATTAGACTATCAAGCAAAAATGTAACAGTGACATTTAGAAGAGACTTAACTTACTCTGTGTTTGAGCCATAGTTATCGTGTCTCCACTGTAACGGGCAAAGTTGTCTCCTGCATATCCAACTCTATGAGGAAAACATAAAATACAGTTAGTTTTAGATTTTTATAGGCTCCAGAATAAAACAGATTGATTTCTCACTCACTCGTCTGGGTTCATGCCAGTGTTGGAGTAAGGATTCTCTCTCATAGATCGAGTCTTGGGGTCGTAGTAGGCAGAGTTTGGATCCAGATTCCTCAAGTACTAAAAAGACACAAGGTATTATAATATTTGTGTAGTATTCATTTTAACCTCAGCAGTATTTTTCTTAGGTAAACTTCTTACTTTCGCCGTGTCTTCTCTGATACGCAGATTCCTCACAGTGATTCTGCGCTTTGAGTCAAAGTTCTGCCCAGGCATGTCTATGTCATCTGCGTATTTGTCTTCATCCTCCCCTTCACTGTCATGTTCATATTCCTACAAAATAAACAAACAAACGTGTTTTGCTGCCATTGGCGACAACACAACTTTTAGTTTTTTTTCTTTTATCAAGGTAACTCACATTTTGATCAAGTTTTCCTGATGCAAGCTCATCCTGGAGTTTATGGGCTTTAAGTGTTCTTTTAGCCTGGAATAAAAAACAAAAAAACAACATTACAGCTTCAATAAAAGCAAGAAGAACTGAGAAATTCTATGTGCCACAGATCCTGTAAAGATGTGACTCATACCAGATCAACTTTGGCGTATTCCTCCACGATGCGCTGGTGCTCTTCGGGGTCGTAGCCGTTCCAGCGATCCCGTTTTCCATCGTAGTCCAGGTCCAGAGTCACTTGGCCGTGTTCATCAGGAGCGATGCCTGTGCCTGTGAACTTTGCTCCGACTTTTCTTGGACGCTATAAAGAACAGAACAGTGAACGAGCATCTGAAAAGTGAGGAAACTTCATAATGATGTTTGTCCACTTACCTCCATGCAGTCTTTCTTCTTGTGTGTCATTGCCCCACAGTTTTCACACGCTCCTTTTCGAAATTTGGTGACAATAGAAGTCTAAAATCATAAATGTTACTGCAATTATTAGAGATAGACAGACTTTTTAGCATATCGGCTATTGGCCTTAAATCTCCAGCACAGACTGATCTTTTGTTTTGGTCGATCTGCTGCTTAAAAAATACGCACAAAGCTTCATATTGACACTTTAATACAGAGAGACAGCTGCACAAAACGTGACAACACAGCTTTTGCAAAGGTTTGTGGTAAAAAAAAAAAGAGCTTGGGGGAGTTTGTAGGAAAATTTAAATGCATAATTTGGAGAAAATAATCAAAATCTGCCCTACACATTGCCCCAAAAACATCGTCAGAGCTTATCATGGTGTGGATTCTACACAATTGGTATCGGCATCGGCCATGAAAAAACACATCAATCTCTAAGAATTATCATTTATTATTATTATTATTATTCCTAACATTTAACCCACAGACTTTTAAACTTTGAACCCCTCCATCAGTGGATCTGCATACCTCTTGGACACCTCTCTTGTACCACTCTCCGATAGTAGAAAACAGTTGTTGTTTCTCAGCCTGGGGCCTCTGATGCTTCAGTGTTGGTCTTTTAGATGGATCAATGTACCATGGCACTGATGAAATGTACTGTGGGATGTGAGGGTTTATGTCCCTGAAAAGTAAATAGATTTCATTTATATTCACATTTTTTGATTTCTGGAGTTGTATTGTTGTCTTGTATCTTACTTTCCCTCCTCGTCCACCTCAGCAGGAGCATTTCCCAGTTTTCTCTGCTCCTCCAGTTCCTTTTTCTTCCTCCAGTCTTCTCGGGTCATTTTCTTGGGCTCGTCCAGACCCACGATGCCCTCAGAGTTTGTATTAGCTTCTTCATTCGTCACGTTTGCCCCTTGATCCATGTTGATTAAACGTTGAGTTTAACAATTTAGACAAAAGTAAACTGTGTTACAGAATTAAACACAGCGCGTTTGACTCTGTTGATTCGTTCTACCAGGTGAAGCTGCAGAGTAAAGTCATATTTCATTCAAAACCTGAAGATAAAAGATCAAACTCCTTCTCAGATTAAAGCAAAACACGTGTTCGATAACTACCTTCTTTCCACAAACAGAAGAAATAAGAAATAACTACTTAAACTGTAAATTCTCGGGTTGTTTTTACTTTCCCGTGCGTAGTATTTTTCTAAGTCGCCATTTTACTTTCGCAGCAGAACGTCACTTCCGGTTCATCTCTTGCCGGAAGATGAACCGGAAGTTTACCTGCACTTCCGGTGTTTTCCACGACCTTTTTCATTACACGGATTTGAAGAATTTATTTGACATTTCTGCCTGTTTTTCTGTTTATATTAACATTTTAAGTGTTTTTATAACCTGCAAATGGATTCGCTGTAGACAAAAAAATTAATTAATTAATTAAATAAATAATAAAGCAGATCATTCAAACCGTTAATATAAAACATCATGTTATTATGTGGAGAGCAAAAATATAAACAAGACACGAGTTTGATCTGAACTTTTCAACTTTTTACTCAATTAAAAAATCTAAAAAAATGTAAACAATATTGTGAGAGAGCAGTAAACAGCACAAAACACAAATAAACATGTTTAGACAAGTACAAAGACGTTTAGCACCAGAACACATCCCCAGTGAGTCCTGCAGGGACGAGAAGGCAGTGAGTCTGAAGCACCCAAATATCAAGCTCTTTTTATTATTCAACTTTGCTCTGTCAGAGATGGAACAAGAAATTACTAATGCTCCAATACAGACAATCTTTGAGGTCATTTGAGTGCTTTTTCAAGGTTTTTTTTTATGAAGTTTTATTCGTAATTGGGAATAATTTATGTAAAATGTGTAAACTTGTTGACTCTAAACCTTTTTAATATTATTATCGCGCCGCAGGATTGAACTGTTCTGTTCTTTTTAGTGTCATGGTTGGTTCTTATCACTGTTAAAGGGCTGTCCACAGTAATTACTCATATTTTGCTTGTATCTTTTTTAAGAATAGTGCATTTTTTCACAATTTGTAACAGTACACGTTTGTCATTTTCACCCGTCTTTACTTCCTACACTCGTCTGACACCCACAGCTCCACCTCTTCATCCTCCTCAACATCAACATCCTCCCCATCCTCAGCCGCCCAAGGTTCAAACGCTCCTTCACTCTGCTCCAAGTCACTTCCAAACACTGGCTCATCTCCTTCTTCCACCACAATCTCCATCTCCTCCTCCTCCTCCTCCTCCTCTGAGTCGTCCTCTGAGTCATCGTCGTCGTCATCATCATCATCATCGTCGTCATCATCGTCATCCTCAATCTCCTCCACTTCAATACTACACACCTCTCCGTCTTCCACCTCTCCGTCCTCTTTGTGTGTGGAGGGGGACGAGCTGAACCGTCCCTCCGTCCTGTCTGTGAGGTAGGCTTTGCTGCTGGGGACAAAGCTGGAGGTAGCTGTTTTTGTGTTGATGTAGAGCCGAGGCGGAGGTTCAGGTTTGGACTGGACAGACAGTTTGACGACCGGGGTAGAGGACGTAGCTTTTTTCAAGTTTGGAGCAGCTGAGGACCTGTGCGGCGCTTTCGTAGACCTGGGTTTCGGAGAGTCTGAGTTTGCGTACTCGCGTATTTCCCCCGGCTCGAGCGGGTCGGGACCGCAGGGGTCGTGTTCGCTGCAGGACAACTTCCCGTCCAGTTTGGAGATGAAGAGCATCCCTTCACAGTGCTGCTTACAGTAAGAGCTGGGGCACATTTCACAGTATGAGGAGGCTTCTTTACCACAGACGTCGCACTGATGCCAAGGACACTCCCAGCGGCCCAAAAAAACAGGCAGATGTTAAAGCACAAGGCAAAAGTGCATTTTATACAGACAGAGGACGTAAAATATATGAAGTAACATGTATGGACTTATGCAGCAGAGAATATTTTTAATATTTTATATTCAAATCCTCAAAATGGCTGCCCTTTGCGTCATCGACAGATATTTAATAGAGTTATTCACTTTCTTTTCTTTACTACATAATTCCATATATATTACTTCATGTATCTGATGTCTCTGTGTGTTTATTAAATGTAGAAAGTAGTAAAAATAAAGTAAAAAAACACTGAATGAGAGGGGTGTGTGTCCAGACATTTAACAGGTAGTGTACCTGTACATAATACTGTGTACACGCCTGCAGGTCTTATAATACTGTGTATACTGCATGTGTACTGCGTGTGTACTGCGTGTGTACTGCGTGTGTACTGCGTGTGTACTGCGTGTGTACTGCGTGTGTACTGCGTGTGTACTGTGTGTATACTGCATGTATACTGCATGTGTACTGCGTGTGTACTGCGTGTATACTGTGTGTATTCTGCGTACATTCCGTGTACTTGCCTGCCGGTCTCTTGGCGAGGTTGAGACAGTCTGCGTGTGTACTGCGTGTACTCCGTGTACTCCGTGTACTCTGTGTACTCTGTGTACTCTGTGTACTCTGTGTACTCTGTGTACTCTGTGTACTGTACTCACCTGCCGGTCTCTTGGCGAGGTTGAGACAGTCTGCGTGTGTACTGTGTGTACTGTGTGTACTCCGTGTACTCCGTGTACTGCGTGTACTGCGTGTACTGCGTGTACTGCGTGTACTCTGTGTACTCACCTGCCGGTCTCTTGGCGAGGTTGAGACAGTCTGCGTGTGTACTGTGTGTACTGTGTGTACTCCGTGTACTCTGTGTACTCACCTGCCGGTCTCTTGGCGAGGTTGAGACAGTCTGCGTGTGTACTGTGTGTACTGTGTGTACTGTGTGTACTCCGTGTACTCCGTGTACTGCGTGTACTGCGTGTACTCTGTGTACTCACCTGCCGGTCTCTTGGCGAGGTTGAGACAGTCTGCGTGTGTACTGTGTGTACTCCGTGTACTCTGTGTACTCACCTGCCGGTCTCTTGGCGAGGTTGAGACAGTCTGCGTGTGTACTGTGTGTACTGTGTGTACTGTGTGTACTGTGTGTACTGTGTGTACTCTGTGTACTCTGTGTACTCTGTGTACTCAAGTACTCACCTGCCGGTCTCTTGGCGAGGTTGAGACAGTCTGCGTGTGTACTGCGTGTACTCCGTGTACTCCGTGTACTCTGTGTACTCACCTGCAGGTCTCTTGGCGAGGTTGAGACAGTCTGCGTGTGTACTGCGTGTACTCCGTGTACTCTGTGTACTCACCTGCCGGTCTCTTGGCGAGGTTGAGACAGTCTGCGTGTGTACTGTGTGTACTGTGTGTACTGTGTGTACTGTGTGTACTCTGTGTACTCTGTGTACTCTGTGTACTATCTGTGTACTCTGTGTACTCTGTGTACTCACCTGCCGGTCTCTTGCGAGGTTGAGACAGTCTGCGTGTGTACTGCGTGTACTCCGTGTACTCCGTGTACTCTGTGTACTCACCTGCCGGTCTCTTGGCGAGGTTGAGACAGTCTGCGTGTGTACTGTGTGTACTCCGTGTACTCTGTGTACTCTGTGTACTCTGTGTACTCACCTGCCGGTCTCTTGGCGAGGTTGAGACAGTCTGCGTGATAAACTTTGGGGCAGCCTGGTTTCTTACAGGACACGATCTGTCCTCCGTCGCCGCAGCTGAAACAGTCGTCTTCTCTCTCCTTCTTCACTTCCTGCCTCTTTTCTTCATGTACGCTCTCTTTTTCCCTTCTTTTACTTTGAGTTTTTCAGCTGACGGCTGGTTCTACTCATGAATAATAACACAGTATTAATATATTTTAAGTCATTCAGATAATATTAAAATGAACTTTCATTCACCTTTGGGCGGACGCCTAAAAACCCGCTGCAGTTTGGAGCTCCACATTTACACACAGTTTTACCGTTGCCAAGACATTCCAAGTTATAGTTAAAAGTCAACTCCACACCTGCAGTTTCAGAAATGAAACGAGTCAGTTCAGTTCAGGCTGTGACAGACACGAGCCCCAGTCCCACCAGCCACTAGGGGGCGCCACAGCTGGAGACTCACACTGACTAATTACACAAAATAACATTTATGAAAATAAGGTTTAAAACAGTGTTTCCCAAACACCTTCGTCTCAGCTCGTCTCACATTAAAAAACTTCACTGCAGCACAGATTTACTCATAAATCCATTTAGCAGCAGACTGACAACTGTAACTATATTATTTTATTATTTTAATTATATTTATGCCACAATTATCCAACAGAAACATTTATAAAGATGTGGAATGTGCTACAGAGAATTTATACACAAACGCTCCAGTCCAGCCTCCATTTAAAGGTCCCATAATGCACCAGGCTGTTAAAGGGGCCACATGACGCTAAATTTATAAAACTCGAAAACTAAAGGTAAAAGGAGCTGTTCATTTGAAAACTACCACTTCATGACATCACAAGGTGGAACAGAACTTTGTAGATGTTACAGACTAATAATAAAGTGTGACTCAAACATGTGAATGAAACAAACACGACTCCAGGTCTGTGTTTGAGGAGAGAACAGCTTTAAAACACGGCCAGGGTCCGTTCTGTGTGAGACCCTTTAATATGTGACATCAGGCCAAGTCTCCGTTTCCCTCTTTGAGAAACACTGTGTTAAACATCTGTCCCTCTGCTTTTACAAATAATAACCAGCATAAACGTTACTATTACCTGGCTCGTTTTACATTTGTTAAAAAAATACTGATGGAGGATTAGGAATCTCTCTAAAACCCAAACACACATCTCACCCTGGGCCTCCACAAAAGTACAGTCGGCCTCGTTTTGAAGTAATGCGTTTGTGCTGTGAGCGTAAACGTACCTTTAGGAATGTCCTGAAGTGCAAAGAGCCCGACCCGCGTGTCCCCGTTCACAGTCCACTTCTGAGTCTCACAGTTGGGCTGACAGCTGTGGTTCATGAAGCGAGCCTCGTTTCCTTTAGGACCTGCGTCGATGATTCGATCCTAACGACACAAATGTGATTAGCATCAGTTTCCAGTGTTTGACTTGTGCCCACAGACTTTATAAAGACGTGGACTAAGGCTAGAGCAGTTTTATGCTGCAAGTATCATAGCAACCAAAGAGCCAATCAGGAGCGAGGATGTTTAAGGTAATGCCGTTTCCTGCCCACACCACTGGTTTATCAGGGAGCGAGCGCTTAGACCAAAGTGAGTCTGACAGCAGCAGGTACAGAGAGAGACACAGTTTATCAAAAGACAAAAAATAAACTCAAAATAAAATAAAAATAAATAAATAAAAAATCTAAATAAACTCAAAATAACAAAAGAATAAAATAACACCTAAAGAAATTAAAAATAAACTCAAAATAAAATAAAACCCTTAAAATTACAAAAAGAAAAAAATCAAAATAAACTAAAAAAAAAAATCTAAAAAAAAAATCTGAACATTTAAGACCAAAAAGAGTCTGACAGCAGCAGGTGCAGAGGGAGGTAAAGTAAATTGGAGCTGGAGTCGGGCCCATCCTCACTTACTCTTCGGATCATGGCGGCAGCAGCTTCACCGTGTCCATTTATATAAAGTTTATAGTTGCACCACAGTCAAACTCTCTTCAGAATCGCTAACATTACCTTGTCCAGTGTTAGCATGTAAAAGTTGCAGATGTCGTTCTCTTGGGCGTGCCTGATCCGCGCCCGACACTCTTCTTCATCGATCATCTCCCCGACGTACTCGCTCACAAACGCCCCCTGTAGTTCGATAAAAACCTTTAACTACGACATAAAACGGAGCATAAACAGCGTCTTCTGCACATGGGGACAAACCTTTTTAATGTCGGACACGGCTCGCAGACCCCAGCCTCGAGAAAGCGTCCTGAATATCTCCACGTGTGTGTATTCTCGTTTGGTAAAGGCCTGATTTTGGCACTTCTCTCCGGCTGCACAGACCTGAGGGTGGCACTCGTACAGCAGCATCCGGTTTATACACTCCGAGTCCGGACCACACGGATTCTCGTCTGAAGCTTTGCAGTTACAGCGCGGGATTTCAGACAAGTCAGCGGTGATGATCTGGACTTTACCGATCGGCTTGTTGACCTGAGGAATGAACATGAAACAGAATATTAATGATTCACTAAGGATATTATGAAAGAGGCACCGATACGATACTGGTTTAGCTTTTTTGTTGTTAGTTTCTCTCATGTGTCTGTGTGTTTATACAGTGTGGCCCAAAAGTCACTGACACTTTTAAATCTTCAGTAGTTCCTTTAATTCTTAAGTTAAACTCACCAAATTTTAGCAGTAGATAAAATGAACCTTCCCAGATTTTTGTCAGTACAAACGGTTATAACTGTTCACTTACACTTGAACTTATCACGACTTAAACTCGGGGAAGTAAAAATGACCTAATCTGCCTCTTATTTGATCCTGGATATTACGTTTGAAGTGGTTTATTGTCTGAGGTTTATTCACAAACACCTTTTCTTTAAGATAAAATCAGGACGAGTCAGGTCTGTGGAGATCACATACTGCCCCCTGTCTGTAAAAAACACTTATTATTCCTTTAATGGCATTTACTCTTGGGGTATCTCTGGTATTAAAATGTGGACGGTAACACCACTGGGTTTGTGAGTTTGACCCATGTGACTCAAAGTACCACTGTACAATGAGGGTTTGTTCCTCGGTGCTGGATTTGCTCAGATTAATGTGGGAAGAGTCGTTCTAAATGCTCTGAGAAAATAAAAGAGAAACATTTAGAAACAAAAGAGTTATGAAGTTTTTTCAACTGTCAGTGACTTTTTGTATTTTTGCTCTGCCCATTATAACATTATAACATTTTTATATCAATGGTTTGATTTTGCCATGTCAAAAAACTGTTATTTTGTAGGTTGGAAAAACTTAAAATGTGGATAAAAACAGAAAAAAAAGCCAGAAATCTGTCAGATAATTGACCCAAATCAGAGACATGCTGCACACTAGGGGGCGCACTCGGACATTCACAACAGAAGATGAACCAGAAGTGAAAAATCAGATGGATCAGATATCGGTTTCCAATATCGGTTGAGTCGATATCCTGCTTGGACATTTAAACTGATGTAATAAGACGATGTGCAGGTCCAAGTCGGGCCAGAAAGTCTCATAATGTTTGGATTTTTATTTTTACAAAGTTGCTCTGTCGTTACTTGACAGATGAATATAACACGTGACACATCTGGATCAGTTTTGTCTCATTTTGTTTAAATAAAATAAAAGCTGTTTTCAGTCTCTGGTATCGGCTGGTATCGGTGAGTCCTTAGATCTTTTTAATAAACTCTGTCGTACCTTTATTAGCTTATACGGTGGTGGCTTCTTATCGTTCTTCCTGTCCTCCTGGAGCTGCTTCATTTCCTTTTCAATCTGAAGTTCTTTGAATCTTTTGGCTGCTTCTGTGAGGGCTGCAAACCAAAGCATCACTTAAAACTTCTATTCCCCACAAAAGAAAATAACTGAGGAACATTACCAGATTTGTACACGCCGTCGGTCCCTTTGGCCATCTTCTCGATGTTGTGGGTGTCGCCCTCCATGTACGGAAACACACGAGCCTGATACGTCCACACGAAGTCTCTGGAGCCGAAGAACTGCACCGGGAACTCGCCCACGCCGTGCCTCTGCTTCAGGATGGAGGTTGGAACGTCTTTGGTGAGGCAGACTTCAGCAGGCCACCATCTGCACACAGAAGAGGAGGTCAGTGTCAGGGACTGGAGGAGGAGCAGGAGGAGGAGGAGGAGGAGGAGGAAGAGATCTCAGCGAGGAGGAAGAGGAGGAGGAGGTGGAGGAGAGATCTCAGTGAGGAGGCGGAGGAGAAGAAGAGATCTCAGCGAGGAGGAGGAGGAGGAGGAGGAGGAGAGAAGAGATCTCAGTGAGGAGGAAGAGGAGGAGAGATCTCAGTGAGGAGGAGGAGGAGGAGAGATCTCAGTGAGGAGGAGGAGGAGGAGGAGAAGAGATCTCAGCGAGGAGGAGGAGGAGAAGAGATCTCAGCGAGGAGGAGGAAGAGGAGGAGGAGGAGAAGAGATCTCAGCGAGGAGGAGGAGGAGGAGGAGAGATCTCAGCGAGGAGGAGGAGGAGGAGGAGGAAAAGAAGAAAAGATCTCAGTGAGGAGAAAGAGGAGGAGGAGGAAAAGAAGGAGGAGGAGAAGAAGAAAAAGAAGAAGAGGCAAAAGCATAAGAAGAAGAGGAGGAAGAAAAGTATGTAGGTGAAGAGACAGAAGAAGAAGAGGAAGAGGCAGAAGCATAAAAAGAAGAAGAGGAGGTAGCAGAAGAGGTAGAAGAAGAGGCAGAAGAAGAAGAAGATGATGAAGAATGTCGTACCTGTAGCGCCCCCATTTGACCCACAGAATGTCTTTTATTCGGGGTCTTTTTCCTGCTTTACAGTCGTTGCAGAACCAGCTGCCCTGAGGCATCTCGATGTTCAAACATTCTCGATGAAAAGCAGCAGGACACGACTCACAGCAAAGAAGACTTCCTCCTGCAAAAGGACGTCAGCCTCAGACACGATTTAAACAGACGACACGAAAATATGAAACTGACAACGACACGTCAGCCTCAGACACACGATTTAAACAGACGACACGAGGAAATATGAAACAACGACACGTCAGCGACAAGTTCAGGCTCATCTCCAACTCAGCTCAACTTTACTTTGTATCATATTTAAAACAGAGTGAACTGAACCAGAGACTGAACCACAGAGACTGAACCACAGAGTCACACATTTAAAATGAGTCCAGAGGAGATGGAGCCTTTCGTGTTTGCTTCACTCAGTCTGTGGAGACGTTTAAGACAATTTTTTGCTTTTAATTAATTGTAAACCAGCTCATGGTAAATTGTATGTTCAGATTTTTATAAAACACTTTTCCACCTTTAAGGCTCAAAGTGCTTTAGATGCATCATTTCACACGTCACTGGATCTGAAAGTTCAACCAATAATGTTCATGTCGAGACCAGGATCTGAACCACCAACCTTCAGATCAGTGGACAAACACGGAGGCTTGTTTTTAGCTCTAAAACTTTACTGTTTTTAGTGTTTTTTACTCTTGTCTCAGCACGTTGGGCTTGTTTCAAAAGCGTTTTCTAAAGACATTTGACATATTTGTGCAAACCGACCTTCAGAGCAGACGAAGCACCAGCTCACGTTGATGTGCTCGTGGTTCCTGTTGCCTTTACGAGGAGTGAAATGGTTTGGACAGAGGAAGTTGTTGTTCGCCAGCATTAAACTCCCAGCAGCCAAACAGCCGTCGTTGGCGTGATAAGCCACAGGGCAGCGGACGCACTTCAGTAATCGACCTGGAGGATGAACACGAGCAAGAATAAAACCACAGTATGAGGTAAATCTGTGTGACCCCCAGTCCAGGTCGGATCTGCTAATGCTAAGATGCTAACGTGCTTTTTGATTTGTTGTTTTGTGAGTTTAATGTCGTGTTATTCTGTGAACACTTGCACAAAGCTCGTACCTTTGGAGTTTCCG
Organism: Periophthalmus modestus; assembly: GCA_019594935.1. Lineage (NCBI taxonomy): Eukaryota > Metazoa > Chordata > Actinopteri > Gobiiformes > Gobiidae > Periophthalmus > Periophthalmus modestus. The sequence goes on along the minus strand of JAIEZT010001368.1, from coordinate 17,721,538 downwards.
AGGTTGTGGGGGTTGGTGATGTGGCAGGACAGACACACGTGGAGGGGGCAGCGGATGCCTTTGTTATTGGACTGTGTGGCGGAGAAGGTCATGATGCAGTCGGAGTGATAGAAGCGCCCGCACAGGGGGATCATGCACCGCTTCACTCCAGCACCCGACGTTTTGCAGACGAAGCAGCTGTGGGCCCCTGGCGAAGGTGCAAACCGGATTATTCGAACTATTTCATTCATTACTTTTTAAAACTATACAAACTCCTCACCGGTTTTACATTCCCCACAGACAAACTTGTCCTTGGGCGCAGCGGCGAGCCCGAGACACTGGAGGTGAAAGGCTCCGTAACAGTGGCCTTCACAAAACAGCAGGTCTCCAGGCTCCTCGCAAATCTGAAAAACACAAAAATATTCAAATGAGCTGCGAGTTTGAATCAGTTACGTAACGATCTGTTCGAAATACCTGCTCACCTGACACACGTTTTCTTTTAAAGCTCCTCCAGCTTTTCCCTTTGCATCGAGCTGAGAGGACGGACTGTCGTTCAACACCTGCACGAGAGAAACGAGAAACTGTCATTTTCACACGTTACACAGAGACTTCTGTCCAACACAGACGGTGAAGAAGTGACTGAGTCAGCGACGTCGCAGCTTCAGCTCCAGGTGAAGCTCATCGAGCCGGAGCAGGTCTGGGGACAATTTGGAGCTGAGTTTTTTATTTGGAATTCAGATCACGTTTATTATAGCAACAAAAGAGCCAGTCAGTGTCTGCTGAGTGTAAAAGGTTTTAAACGGACTCGCTCCTCCACCTTGTGTGATTCATTCTGGTCAAACCCAGGACAAGAAACAGTCGCCTCAGACGTGACTGTGTGATACTTTACAGACGCACATTTAGTCACAGGTGTTAACAGTCAAGGAGCAGGAATATGGAACATCTCAGCTGCAATAAGAGACTCAACGATCTTCAGGACATTTAAAATGAATATGAAACGATGGATCAAGAGGAACCAGATCTGTGATCATCCATGTTCTGCTCCTGTGTACTGTCAGTGTTGTTTGTTCTGATTGTGTTTCTTTGTGTTTCATCCATGTCTGTGAATTGTATTTGACGATCTGTTCTTCTGTCTGTTGTATGAACTTGTAGTTTCTTGTTGTTTCTGTCTAACCAGGGACAGATGTAAAGGACCTTCGGGCTAATTCTGGCATATTTACATTTATATGTGTATGAATTTGCACTGTCCCAGTTAAATAAATGAATAATACTAATCGGGAGCGAGGATGTTGCAGGTTCCTTCTCGCTGCACCTCTGGTTTAGCAGCACTTTCAGTAAAATAAAAACCCCAGGATCATGTGGAGGTTAATACGAGTCTGACAGCAGCAGGTGCAGACAGAGGAAACAGTTTTTCAAAGTAAAGTGAACTGGAGTCGATGGAGCTTCCACTTCCTGTTTGGAAGCTAACGGCTAGCAGGTTAGCGTTCTGTATTTACATGAACAGTCTGGTCCAGCACAGTGGGAGTAAGAGCAGACCTCGTCTTTGGAGTCAGAGGTAGTCGTTGTTCTTGCTTCAGTTCGCGCCGCCTCCGTCTCTGATTTCACTCTCACAGGTTTGGCTCCGGGGCTGGACGGACTCTCGTGTGCAGAGCTGTTCTTCTCTTCAGTCTTTGAATTTGGGGGTGTTTTGGGTAAAGCCAGCTCCCTCCTCACACTCCGAACCTGCAGACAGAAGATGTGTTTGGTTTATAATCCGACTGTGAGGCGACAATCGTTAGAATAAAGATCAGAGAATAAAGTAACATGAGCCATTTAATAAAACACTTTTAAAACAGTTTGAAGCCTGAACGCACCAGTTTTTTGGTTGAAGCGAGAGACACTTCTTCGATGGTGCATTCAAGGACCTGATGTGAAACTTTCCTCGGCCTCTTCCTCTGCAGCACTGAGGAATCTGTGGAAAAAATACTAAATATCAGCTCAAAGTTTAGGGAAAAGATCTCGAACCTCTCGTCCGTATGTGTCGTTACCGGATTCAGGAGGTAGATCGTGTTCAGCTGCCGTCTTTGTTTCCTCAGAGGCCTGTGTTTTTCCTGAAGCTCTTGTGTTTGGAGTTTCATCCTGAAGAAGCAGAGAAGCAGGAGACAAACTGCTTTTAATCCTGTGTTGAGAGTAAAAGTATTCCAAGTATCCAGAACACAGTACTCTGACTGGACCATGTATCAGAAAAGTACAGGGTGTCTATAAAGTCTCCAAACAATTTTACCATTTTATTACAAAGGCAAGTCAGAAGAAAAATATGAATTACATTTGTTCTGTTGTCCTCAGTGGTTCTAAAAGTTTTGAATCACGTTGCATTTCTGTGTTTGAGGCGTCCGGTTGATTAAAGACGCGTCATTCTGAGTGAACCTCACAAACGTCTCCTCCTCAGCACAGTGTGGATCTGGATTTGTTTCTATGGGGCTGAGTTAAAAAGTCGTGAATCAAACAAAGACCCAGCCCCGTCTCGATGTGATTCTAACGGAGGTAAAGCACTTTCAAAACTACTGAGAACAATGGAGTAAGTCTGATTAATGAATCTGATCAATGCCTTTGTAAAACAGTTTAAACTGTGAGGAGACTTTATGGAGACTAAACACATTTTAAAGTTTCATCACTTTGTTTATTTGGGATTTTTGAATCTTGTGTTTATAATGAAAGTGAAAATATAGAACTAAATATGTCAAACTGATGAGGCCCAGACTGTGACTGAATCACGTCATTTATAAATCAGAGATTCAAACTCGTCTGACTCTCGGGGCCTTATCTCTCGTCTCTAAAACTTTCACACGTTGCATCAAACTGACCTCTGCTAGTTTCCGTCTCGGTCTCTTTCTTGATTGGTTCATTTCTTCGCCCTCTTCAGCGGACGCCACTCGCCTTTTACCGGGTTTTCTTTGGTGCTTGTTTGACGAGCCTGAAAAAACAGAACATAAAAATGATCTTGAATATCTTTTTTTTATAAATCAATCCACTTTATATTTGTTCATCTTACCAGATAATGTCGTGTCAGAGCTTTTAACGTCTCTGAGATCATCGTCCACATCCAAATCTGTGTGTGCTCCGTTCACTTTAGTCTGTCCTGCGACCTCTTTGTGACGGTTGCCCTTTGACCTTTCCTCTTCTGACGCTTCGACCCCTGATGCCTCTTCTCTTAATTTTGAGGGACTCTTAGCCAACTGTATCCCGTACGCCAAGTTTGTGAGATGTGAGGAGAGGCGAGGGATGCTAACTTTCAACTTAGCGGGAAGCCTTTGTTTTCGGCGCTGTTTCTCTGAAGCGTCTGGAAGAACCGGAGCGTCTTCACTCAAACCCGAATCACTTTTAACGATACAGTTATTTTTATGCGACGTGGACTGGTCACTGTCTGTTTTGGTCCCGGCCGTAAATGTATTTTGTGTAGAATATTCTCGAGGGCTTTTCACTGGCGTTGGGGGGATCGTCATCGGTTCTTCTTTGATAAGAACCGGAGACGTTGGGAGCGACAGCGGCTTCCCCTCCTTCTGTCTGGTGTCGTGCATGTCTTTAAGAAGCATCAGAAAAGTACTGAACTGATAATCTGGCTCTGGGCGAAACGCACTCTCCGACGACACATTTTCTTCCTCTTTCGCGATGGATTTAAACTTGAGCTCCTTGACGTTTTGAAAGGCCTCCATCGGGGGCAGAGGAGAAGACGATATCTCCGAGGAAACGTTTTCAGTCTTAACTTCAACATCAGGAATCAATTCATTACTGGAATCGTGAGTCTTTGATTCTTTGCAGAAGCCGTTGAGGATTTTTTTCTTCTCTGGCTTCCTCACTCGCCTTCTGACTGGACTCGGTGTTTCAGAGGAGGACGAGTCACCAGGAACCGTTTCATTGGGGATCGGAGCTTCAGTAGTTGTTTCAGTTGCGTTCTGTTCAGTGTGGACTTCTGTGGAGGTGAAGATGGTCGTCAGTGAATCAAGCCCTGTGTCTCCTTCCGCCTTCAACGCCTTCGTCATTAATCGGCTGCTGGCTGGAAAACTGCGCAGATGTTTCGACGCAGAGGTTGTATGCACCTGTTCGGCCTGTGGCGTGAGCAAAGAACTGGAACTGTTTGAGGAATCGATGGAGTTTTTGGAGTTCTTCGATGTATTTTTGGCTGACACGTTGTGACTGATCAAACATAGGTCCACCTCGTGTTCTTGGGGCAGCTCTGTGCGTTTTGGGCGGTGCAGAATCGGGACTGAATCGAGATCGGCGTACGGGGAGTCCTCGTCCTTCAGCGTCCCAGTTGAAAATGGCTGTTCCTTTGAGCCGCCAACGATGTGCCCAAAAATGTCTGAGAGGCATTTCTTCTTCCTTTTGTTTGTTAATCCATTTTGTACAGGATGGTTATTGCGGTGCCTTTTCTGTTCTCTGTATTCCACGAGGCCAGAGGAAAACGCACGATCGTGAGACAGACGCTGCTCCACAGACTCAAGTCCAGGACGGGGAGACGAGACTTCACCATTTGGAGATGTGGGTCGGTTCTGTTTTACACCATGAAACAGCTCCTCAGCTTTAGACACACTGGATTCCCAAGCACTTTGATGGAGTTTAGGTATCTGCAACGTCCAAACAGAGGTCGTCATGTGAGACAGTGACGTTAACGTTTAAATCATAAGACCAGGTTGATTCGTTCTACCTTATACTTGTAATCTTTCTCTTTCTGCTTTCCTTTTCTTTTGAGAACCAGAGTATCTTCAAACTGATGACCACTTTCAAAAGGGATAACGACGGTCTCCGGGACCCAAGCAAAATCTATAACTTCTCCTATGGTCTGTAGAAAGTACATCTGACAAGGACGAGGGCTGGGAACTGGGAGGAGGTATAAAACATGCATTTGTAAATCCGTTTGTTTTTATACATAGTTGAGTTGACTAAAACAAACAGAATCCACATCTGTCTTTGCTGAAGACGTGGACTTACCCTTCATCTTGGTGTGGACTCTCTGGACAGGATGACGGATGACTTGACAGGGCCACCAGGGTCTTTTGTTGAACTTTGCCCACACCACATCTCCCTCCAAACACTCGCTCGAGGGGATTAACTCTTTTGAGGGGCTGTTGGGCTGAACACAGGAGGAAAAACATGTTCATCTATTTGTGTTACACACTTGTTATTAATACACAATACTTATAAAGAAAGCAGAATGTTTGAATCAGACGTACATTTGAATTGGGTCTCGATAAAGAGACCTGGTGATCCGCTGGAGGAGAGCTTTCTTCTCCACCTGCAGACTCCTCCACGCTCCAGTCGTCTCTAATAATGATTTCAGGCAGTGCACTGGGGCTTAATGTGGGGTTCAGTTCAGAGATCGTTTTGGACATCAGGTTAAAAATAGGTTTAAATGTTCGTATGTCGGCTCCAGAGCTGCTCGTGTTCCTAGAGTCACTCCCAGAATGATCCTCAGACAACTTTGGAGAAAAAAGGAAAGGTGTGAAGTCCTCATTACTGCTGTGTTCTCCCGACTCGTCCTCTTTAAAGTCGCTGCTGTCAAAGAGCGACGACCCAAAATGTAAGAATCCACTGGAGATGGGAGAGCAGCGCTCCAGACTGTGGGGGCTGTCAGAGAAGACGTGTCTGTGTGAATCCTGAAGAGTCTCAAAGGAGTCGAGATCCTGGACGTGTGGAGATGGAGACCGCCGGACGGGGGACGCCTCAGTGCCACAGTGCAGTTTGTTTCGGTGCTGCAGCTCTGACCTGCTGACCACAGGGTTCAGATCTGGTAACCTGAGAGGGCCGAAGGAGCTGCCGGACTGAGCGTAGCCCAGTGCAGAGGGCGGCTTCAGGCTCGGACGCGGCGCCGGTCCGGTCTGCTGGTCGGACCCGCGCTTCACCAGGCTGCACTGGTTTCCATAGGAAGAGCTCATCAGACCATTGTGGGGCCTCAGCTCAGGCTGGCCGGGGCCAAAGCCTGTCCTGAGAGCCGCTCTGTAAGACTGACTCATGTTGTCATGTTTCTGTCCTGTAAAGACAAGAAGAGTTTGTTACACACTTATTACTCATGGACTGAACGTGACCTCAGCCTCAGTCTGGATGTGACGTAGTGATCGTTTCCTCTTTATAAAAACTCAACTACAAAAAGCCGGTGCAGCTTTACGTGCGTCGCACACAAATAAACCGAGACTGAGGCCTCAAAACACCACAGAGCCGCGCGTCAGGACGAACTGACACTGTCAGGCTTTGTCCTGAGACTCAGGATCATGGCGCTGTCCACCAGAAAACAACAGAGAAGAGAGAGGAGGAGTGAGGAGCAGAGGAGGAGCAGAGGAGTGAGGAGCAGAGGAGTGAAGAGCAGAGGAGTGAGGAGGAGCAGAGGAGGCTTTGGTGGAGGGGGTGATACTGAGCCATCTCTCACACTCACACACACACACACACACACACACACACACACACACACACACACACACACACACACACACACACACACACACACACACACACAGCACCAGCTCCACTTTAGAGCTTCACTCACAAAGACTCCCCCTCTCGCACAAACACGTGGAAACAGAGACAAACTCACCATGTTTACGCCTCTGTCCTGATCCTGTGGCACAAAGCGCGTGAGTCTGTGAGTCTGTGCGGTCCCCCAGCAGCAGCAGCAGCAGCAGCAGCAGCAGTAGTAGTAGTAGTAGTAGTAGCAGTAGTAGTTGTAGTAGTAGCAGTACTAGTCCTAGGCCCAGGCGCAGCGCTCATTCTCTGCGGCCTGTGAAAAACTGTCACCTTAAAGAGCTCATAAACAGTAGAACATCCATCGTGCTGAAACCTCAGAGCCTCAGTGCGTCATGGCCGCGCGCGTCACGCTCTGGCTCATTATTTACTTCATTTTTTCGGTTTGTATCGAGCTGCCCCCGGATCTGTTAAAGACTCAGACTCAGACTGTGGTGCGCAGCCAATGGCACAGCTCCCCAACCCCCTCTCCACGGGCCTGACACGGGCCGCACGCGCACGGCCACGCGCACAGGCACGCGCACGGGCTCGTCCAGGTGAAGTTTCATCAAAATCATGAAAAACACGAGTCCAGAGCATGAAATATGACACGAGCGCGAGTCTGTGGCTCAGTTTAAACACACCAGAGACACAAGAGACAGGAGGACACACAGGACACACTCAGGACACACACAGGACACACACAGGACACAACAAGGAAACAGTGACGCGCGGCTCCTGCGCCATGTTGATTCTCCGTCGCGGTTTTGACGCGATAGAAACGCGCGGAGCCAAAAGGAAAAACTCTGCGTTTATGACATTTATATTATACATTTACATTGTACATTTACATTATACATGCATGTTTTACTCGGTGTGTGAGCCACAGGCCTCTGCGGCTCGGGGGGGGACGTGTCTCTGAAGGACAAAGACGCGCTGACGTGGACCACACAGACTAAACACAAAGAACAGAGAAGATCAAGGGAGAAAACTACATTTTAATGGCAGGAGGCTTCTGTGGCAGAGACCTGCCTGGTTTAGGACTAGTCCCGTGGACAAAAGACACAAACACACGCACTAACACACACAACACACACACAACACACACACACACACACACACACACACACACACACACATAAAACACACAACACAAAACTCTCTCTCACATGTTTCACTGCTTCATCATCTGATACAATATAATTTATCACGAGACAAATGTAAAAAACGCGTCCTGTGAGATGTGACGTCACTGTGATTATTTCATGTTTATTTCAGGCCTTATTGTCAAACCTCTAGTGCCCCCTCTAGTGGCCACAGACGGAAGGACGCGCGTGTCTCTTCCTCCTCAGGACTGGGGGGTTTGTCTTTGAGCGTTTCCTTTTTCTTCATATCATAAGCAGATGACAGATCCACTGGCTTGAATGTGTGAAATTGAAAAGTCTCTGTAAAGTTCAGAACAGCCTCTGAACTTTACGATTAAAGCAGAAAAGATGAATGTGGAGTATTAATGTTCAAATACATGACATGATACAGTATCTAACATTCACTACATTTTGAAAAGCTCAAAAAAATATGCATTACTTTTTGTGCCAAGTCACCTCTCCACAGACCTGACCAGTAAATCGGGTTTGTCTTCATGTGGAGAAGTTTCATGCCAAACTGTGGATTTAAGCAGGTGCTGCACCCCCCAAAACAAAGCTTAAAGGGCATCTTTAAAATGATCATTTTTCATAATGAAAAGTTCACACAACTGTGACACACCAAAGGAGTATTTGTATTATTTATTAACATCTATATGATTTTATACAGACACATTGTACTGAAATGCTCACAGGGAGCAATAAACCACAGTGGCCGTCCTCCACTTTGTAAAAACACCAGAGGAATTATGTTTCCCGGATGAGCTTCGTCAACTTCTGAATCTTTGTTTTAGTCGACATGTCCACATACTTGTCTCCAATACTGACAATCATGCCTCCGAGGATCGCAGGATCGGACTGAAAAAAATTAAATATAGAAAGATTAGAATGAAAAATGCATTTTAAAAAGACACTGAAATGTCTGTAAGATCATTAAGAATCGTTAAAACTGGTTAAAGCACCTTTGTTTCTAGCTTGATGGTTTCACCTTTCTGAAGAAACCCTTTCAGAGCAATTTTCAGTTCAGCGAGATTTGCTTCATCCAAAGGCTGTGAACACAACACGAGGCTTTATCCGTGTGTCATAAACGAGACTGAAGAACATCTCCAAGCCTTTCCTCATGTACCTGAGCAGTTGTGACGGAGCAGATGACCTCTCCACGGTGTGCACTCATCATTTTAGCAAACGCAGTGATGACGTCGCCAGTCCGATTCAGGCGGCCATTTTCAGCCAGGACACCTAACAAAACAAGAGATTTAATCTGTGACCTGATGATGTGACGTAATTTTAAAAGTCATTAAACTGTGACTTTAAAGGCTAAGAAATAATCAGCAGAGCCATAAACTTCACGACATTATTAAAGTTCAACATCTCAGTCAACTTTCTTATATTAGACTGTTCTTGGAAGAAACTGTACAAGATTTTGATTTCACATAAATGTGAATCATGACCCAACTTTGACCCGACACAGGGTAAAATGGTCAAATCAAATACTGCTTTTAGTTAAAATAAAATCAACATAGCTGGACATGATGGCCAAGTTGTTCATGTTATAATTCCAACATCCAGTCAAAGCAGAATGAAAGTGACTCATGTGAGGCTCAAAGTTAAAATAGTTGGTTTAAACCTAAAAGGACTCTCTGATCTGAATGGTCACTACCTAAACCCCAGCACATGGCTCCAATCATGACTAGTGCAGCCTGTGCAGCTCAGTGAGTGAATTCTGGAGGTTCTGAACTTTCACATGGCCTGTCCGTAAGAGAAAAATTTGCATGTGTTTTCTATCTGCAGGTTATGACTGTAAAACAGTAAGAGCACAGGCTCCATACAATCCCCATCAGTGTTTGTGATGCCCAAAAGCAAACAGCCTCGTGCCACTTACTGATGAGGTTCAGTGTGATCGGCGACATTTTTGACTTTGTCAGAGCGTCGTTAAAGGTCTTCAGTTTGAGGCTGCGCTTCACGTGAGGGTTCATCACAACACTGGAGAGTTTTGGGTCCTTGATCACAGCCTATGAGACAAACAGGTTCAGTTCTGTTGAATCGTTAAAAGCATAAACAGACTTTTGTGTCATAACTCACACGGACTTTTCCAAGCTCCTGCTCGACTTGGTCCAGTTTTTTCTGCTTGCTGGCAGCAGAGAACAGAGCAGTGGCATAGCGGCCTTCCACGCCATAGACTTGGATGGGCGGCTAAAAGTTAAGATATAGGTAAGACATCGTTTTTTCATATATTCAAGCTGAATAATGGAATAAAAGTCCTACCTTGATCAGCTTCGAAACTGGTCTGACAGTAGATGTACTGAACTGGCGAAGCTGCAAAAGACACAGAGTAAAAATCTGTGAAAAACACAGATAATACGGCCCTCCGGTTTCCTCTTGAATTGACCCAAATTGTAATAGATTTTGCAGCTCAACAGACCGAATAAAGCAGACAGTGAAGTGAGTGAAGTGAACGAAATGAACGAAGTGAACGGGCCACACGCATTTGAAGGATTCAGTCTCCTCTGGAATAAATAAAGTTTCACATTTGGCTTCGCTATGAGTCTGTGAGCCTCCTCTTAGTGAATGTTTTGATGAATTAGTTTGGACATTTCTGTACAGAGCTCTTATCTGCAGTCACACAATGTTCTGCAAGGTTGAACTGAGCTAACGTGCTAGCATGTTAGCTAGCACGTTAGCTCATTCAACAGCCTCGCGCTTTATACAGAGCTAACGACAGTATTTCACTCCATGAAAGTAAACATGGCATTAGTAAAGACCCTCTGCATTAAACATGTTACACACAAAGTCCTAAAGACACAGAATAAACAGCGATAATAAAAGTCAAACCTGCGGTCCGAACATGAGCGCCGCCATTTTCTCCTCCAGCCGACCGACACAAACGCGCATGCGCAGTAGCCACAGCAGCTCTGACCAATAGGAGCGCAGCTCGATACCCCGGATGATCACAACAAACGCATTTGTTTTACTTTAAGATCGATTATTTAATATTTCTAATTTATTTGTTTAAATGAGAACAAGTAAAAAGGGAAATTACAGAGGATTCAAACCAAAATAAACTAACAGCAAAAAATGCAAATAATGTTGTTGTTTTTTTTGTTTTTTCTTTTTTTTAACAATAAGAAACTTATATACGTTTATTTTCTATTTGTTATATTTATGTTATTCGTGTACCAGGTGATAAAAACTCAAATCTAAAAAAGAGCAGGAGCCGCGTGTGACGCAGTGTTTTTGTGGGGCACAGACGCAGAGGCTCCACAGCTGCGTGTGCGCCACAGCTGCGTGTGCGCCACAGGACGGACCGACCACTGCCGCTACCAACTATTTACTCTGGCTTTATTTACAGCAGGCTGTCCGCTTTAGGCATGGATGACAAGACGTTTAACAAGGAGCTGGACGCGTGGATCGAGCAGCTGAACGAGTGTAAACAGCTCTCAGAGAACCAGGTCAAAGTTCTGTGTGAAAAGGTAGGTTTAAGATGAAATGAGCTTTATTCTTCACCACAGGATCATCAGAGGCGCGAGGGGCTCACATGTTTATCCAAACCTGCTTCATTCTTTACAATAACGTCATGTGGCCTGGTTCACGTGTGGCGCTGGTCTGGAGCATCACTAAACGCAGCACCACCAGCAGCACCACCACCAGCACCGCACAGCACCACCAGCACCGCACAGCAGCACCACCACCACCACCACCTCCACCTCCACCGTGCTACAGCACCAGCCCCACCGCGCATTCCGCTGTGAGCAGCGCTCTGTCCAGAAGATGGAGCCTGTAAATAGATTTAGACTCAGCTACGCCCACCACAGGCTCCGAGTCCAGAGGAAAAGGCTGTTCAGTGGTGTTCAGTGGTGTTCAGTGGTGTTTAGTGATGTTCAGTGGTGCTCAGTGATGTTCAGTGGTGTTCAGTGGTGTTCAGTGATGTTCAGTGGTGTTCAGTGGTGTTCAGTGATGTTCAGTGATGTTCAGTGGTGTTCAGTGGTGTTCAGTGGTGTTCAGTGGTGTTCAGTGATGTTCAGTGGTGTTCAGTGATGTTCAGTGGTGTTCAGTGGTGTTCAGTGGTGTTCAGTGGTGTTCAGTGGTGTTCAGTGGTGTTCAGTGATGTTCAGTGATGTTCAGTGGTGTTCAGTGGTGTTCAGTGGTGTTTATTGGTGTTTATTGGGCACATACACTGTGCACGTGACCACACCTGTAAATGTCAAGTCATTGTTTTGTTTATTCATTTATTCATTTATTCGTTTCGTTTGTTCGCAGGCGAAGGAGATCCTGACGCAGGAGTCGAACGTGCAGGAGGTCCGATGTCCTGTGACCGTGTGTGGAGATGTCCACGGTCAGTTTCATGACCTCATGGAGCTGTTTAAGATCGGAGGCAAATCTCCAGATACAAACTACCTGTTCATGGGAGACTATGTGGACCGAGGATATTACTCTGTGGAGACTGTGACTCTCTTGGTTTCTCTTAAGGTGCAGAGAACGTGAAAACTAAAAATACAAATATGTAAAGTTTGTGCAGGAGCCTGAGCCTGAACAGAGGTGAATTGTGTCTTTATGTTTAGGTTCGATTTCGAGAGCGGATCACTATCCTCAGAGGAAACCACGAGAGCCGACAGATCACACAAGTCTATGGCTTTTATGACGAGTGTTTAAGGAAATACGGCAATGCCAATGTTTGGAAATATTTCACAGATCTGTTCGACTATTTGCCTCTGACTGCGCTGGTGGACAACCAGGTGAGACCCTGACCCTCCTGTGACCCTGTGACCCTCCTGTGACCCTCCTGTGACCCTATGACCCTCCTGTGACCCTGTGACCCTCCTATGACCCTCCTGTGACCGTCCTGTGACCCTCCTGTGACCCTGTGACCCTCCTGTGACCCTGTGACCCTCCTGTGACCCTCCTGTGATCCTCCTGTGACCCTGTGACCCTCCTGTGATCCTCCTGTGACCCTGTAACCCTCCTGTGACCCTGTGACCCTCCTATGACCCTCCTGTGACCCTCCTGTGACCCTATGACCCTCCTGTGACCCTGTGACCCTCCTGTGACCCTCCTATGACCCTCCTGTGACCCTCCTGTGACCCTCCTGTGACCCTCCTATGACCCTCCTGTGACCCTCCTGTGACCCTGTGACCCTCCTGTGACCCTGTGACCCTCCTGTGACCCTCTTGTGACCCTATGACCCTCCTGTGACCCTGTGACCCTCCTGTGACCCTGTGACCCTCCTGTGACCCTCCTGTGACCCTCCCGTGACCCTCCCGTGACCCTCCTGTGATTTATGTGAGCTAAATGTTCATGTTGTTTAAGATTTTCTGCCTACACGGAGGCCTTTCCCCGTCGATAGACACACTGGAGCACATCCGAGCGCTGGACCGGCTGCAGGAGGTTCCTCATGAGGTACAGCTGCTCCTTCATGGTCCAGATCAGAGGCGTCAAACTCAAGTTCACTGAGGGACAATTTAAAACTGTGACCGAGTCTCGAGCCAAACTAAATATTTATTGAAACATTTCAACAATCTGCATGTTTTTTAGAAGGGGAGGATTAAATTTGAGGCGACAGGAGCAGATGCTAATGAGCATCAACAGAAGGGATGAGGGGGCGGAGCCAACACATTTGCAAAGCATTCTGGGATTCGTAGTATTAGAGGTGCATGTGCTGTTCTGGTGCAGCGGGACAGATCTAATGTATGTTTGATATGATCCCACAGGCCAAATATATTTATATCAGGGGCCTGAGTTTGACACGTCTGGTTTAAATGTTCATTTTGTTTGGCTGCAGTAAAAACAAACTGCTACATCAAAGTATTCAGGGGCCAAAATGAAAGTGCATCGTCTGGTCGAGTTTCCACATGAAAATGTTCTTCTAAGAAATGTGATTAAGTTGATTTAAATATTAGGTCATGGACTGGCCTCGTCCTGACAGTCTTCTCAATACAAAATCTATAAAAATAGACTCTTCTTAAAATCTCAGAGCGTCTTCACGGGCCAAATTAAAACCCCCTGGAGGGCCAAGTTTGGCCCGCAGGCCCCACTTTGGGCACCAAAGAGTCATGTGACTCGGCTGCTGACTTCTCTTCTCTGATCATCCCTCCATCCGTCTAAACTGGAAACATGAAGCACAAAGTGATAATAAACAGAGCTTTGCTTTGCTGAACCTTTAGTCGTGACAGTTGCTCTTGGACGTTTCAGGGGCCGATGTGCGACCTGCTGTGGTCGGACCCCGATGACCGTGGGGGTTGGGGGATTTCACCACGAGGAGCAGGCTACACGTTTGGACAGGACATCTCTGAGACGTTTAATCACGCCAACGGGCTGACGCTGGTGTCTCGAGCCCATCAGCTCGTCATGGAGGTGAAGAGTTTTATTCAGTCTCACATTAAAGCTGCAGTTTTCTCACAGCCTCTCGTTTGTGTCACAGGGATATAACTGGTGTCACGACCGTAACGTCGTCACCATCTTCAGCGCTCCCAACTACTGTTACCGCTGCGGGAACCAGGCGGCCATCATGGAGCTGGACGACACGCTCAAGTACTCTTTGTACGTCATAGAGAGGCACTGATCTGATACTAGTATCAGATATCCACCGATACTAGTATCTGATATCCTCTGATACTAGTATCTGATATCCTCTGATACTAGTATCTGATACCCACTGATACTAGTATCAGATATCCTCTGATACTAGTATCTGATATCCACTGATACTAGTATCTGATATCCACTGATACTAGTATCTGATATCCACTGATACTAGTATCTGATATCCTCTGATACTAGTATCTGATATCCACCGATACTAGTATCTGATATCCTCATCATGTTTGAACCTTTATTTTAAATTGTTCTTTTTTTACTTGAGAGATTAAAAACATAAAACAGTTTTGTTTTATAAAACAGAAACAGAAATAAATGCTGTTTTCAGTCTGTGGTATCGGTTGGTATCGAGTATCGGCAGATCCTTAAAGCTGAAGTATCAGGATCAGTATCGGTGACGCCTCATAAGCTCCTCACGTCTGTGTCTTGTTTCCTCTTGTTTCAGTTTACAGTTCGACCCGGCGCCGCGCAGAGGAGAGCCCCACGTCACCAGAAGAACTCCAGATTATTTCCTGTGAGAAACGAGGAGCCTGGTCAAAGAAGCGACGTCCGCCTCATGGACCAGAGTTTGTGCCAAATCAAAGAACCGACTCGACCCCTCCAGTGTAAATGTGTCTCTGCATGAGCTGAATCCTGCTGGTTTGTCAGGAGCAAGTTTAAACCTCGTCACACTTTTGTTCCAATGACCCGAGTTCGTTCGGTTCTTCTTCTCTGTCATAACCAGAGTCGATGTGGCTCTGGGGTCAAACATTTTGAACTGTATATTTATTTATTTTTGGGGCACTGCTGTGTCTAAAGATGCTCTTATGAAGAAACTTTGCCCTGTTTCACCTTTTGTAAAAAACAAAAACAAGCATCAAAACAAAGAAAAAACCTGTTTCTGTTTCCTGAATCTGACCCGTGGAACCTGAACATGATAAACTCAAACCCGACACTTCTGGACAGAATAAACCACAGTTTTATTTATTTATGATGCAGTATGTTTGTGTTTTATATGAGGCACAGCTCAAACTCACAGATTCCTCTGGGCCAAATGTTTAATCTGTCTCTGTCCCTGAAATCACTCACTTTCATTGATCTGCAGCTCATAAAACCGTAAACTCGAGGATGTTTCCCTCAGACAAAGTTTCTTCTGTTTTTCCTGATTCTCCAGAGTCAAGCGCGGCGCGTGCGCGCGGCTCTGGCGGATGTTGCTGCTGCTCAAATAAAACTTCAAACTGTCCTCCTCGGTGTCTGTGGTTCCTTCGGGGCTGTAGTGTCTGTGTTCTTCACATTTGTCCTTTAAACGTGTTTTCTCCTCACAAACTCACGCTCCCGCGGCTCTGCGCGCGCGGCGCGTTTATTTTGGCGGAGCGGCTCCGGACGCGCTCGTGTTTTTCGTCGTTGTCCGAGAGAAGCTGCTTCTCTGCTTCTCTGCTTCTCTGCGGGTTAAAGCTGCTGCAGCGGTTCAGAGCAGCCTCTCGGACACAGCAGCTCGGAGCAGTGAGTACCTCTGTGTCTGTGTCTGTCTGCAGGTTTGGACTTTGTTGTTGTTGCGTAAAAACTGCAGTGGTCGGTGTTGTGGTGGGAGCGCGCTCTGGAGCTGGTCGTCGGCAGTTTTTTGGTGGACGCGCGCGGAGGATGCGAGGATGTGGCAGGTTGAGACTAGTTGAATCGGGAGGAGCGCAGCTGGAGGTTGGTGGTTCGGGGCAGATGTGTTTTCGTATTGGCTTTTACGCTGAATGTTTTGTATTTTGTTTTTTTGCGCGTCGTCACTTTCGTCCAGCTGCGGTGCGCTCCTGGAGGCTCCTGGAGGCTCCTGGAGGCTCCTGGCGGCTCCTGCGGCTCCTGGTGGCTCCTGGAGGCTTCACAGCTGTAACTGGTCGGCTCTGCGCGCGCTGCGTTTATTTTGGCGGAGCGGCCCGGACGCGCTCGTGTTTTTCGTCGTTGTCCGAGAGAAGCTGCTTCTCTGCTTCTCTGCTTCTCTGCGGATTTAAAGCTGTGAAGCGGTTCAGAGCAGCCTCTCGGACACAGCAGGAGCAGTGAGTACCTCTGTGTCTGTGTCTGTCTGCAGGTTTGGACTTTGTTGTTGTTGCGTAAAAACTGCAGTGGTCGTGTTTTTTGTGGTGGAGCGCGCGGTGGAGCCGAGGATGTGGCAGGTTGAGACTAGTTGAATCGGGAGGAGCGCAGCTGGAGGTTGGTGGTTCGGGGCAGATGTGTTTAATAATTGGCTTTTACGCTGAATGTTTTGTATTTTGTGTTTTTTGCGCGTCACTTTCGTCCAGCTGCGGTGCGCTCCTGGAGGCTCCTGGAGGCTCCTGGAGGCTCCTGGCGGCTCCTGGCGGCTCCTGGTGGCTCCTGGAGGCTCCAGCTGTAACTGGTCTGAGCTGAACAATGTCCCCGTGACAGGAGCCGTGTCTCACAGATGATTTAAATGTGAACAAAAAGGCGTTTCGTGTTTATAAAGGCTGATATTTGCAGCAGTTGTAATGACAGGTTCATCCAGAGCCACGCAGGCCGCGGCTGATTGGCTGCGCGCGGGGGCAGAGGGGCTGATGGGTCTGAGGAGCAAAGGCCTCTGTCCAAAGTTCACAGAGCAGTGTTATCTACACACGGAGAACAAAGAGGATTCTAACCCCAGTCCAAGATCCACTGAAACACAAACTGAACCAAACTGAAGCTCAAAGTCCCTCCGCTTCCTCTCGTGAGGGCCCCGTGCGGGCCCCGTGCGCTTTAATTGGATTTAAAGAGACAGTGCGGCGTTTTCTACTTCAACACTGCCGCGTCTTATTCAAGAATGAAGCGTTTTTCAGAGATAAACACACAGTGCACAGGAGTTTAGGCCCGAGTCAGACCTGAGTCTGTTATTACAGTGTGCACAGGCCTGAGTGTGTGAGGGACCCGGGGCTGTTCTCACAGTGTGTGTGTTGTTACAGACACACTGTAGTGTGTGTGTGTGTGTTGTTACAGACACACTGTAGTGTGTGTGTGTGTGTTGTTACAGACACACTGTAGTGTGTGTGTGTGTTGTTACAGACACACTGTAGTGTGTGTGTGTGTGTGTGTTGTTACAGACACACTGTAGTGTGTGTGTGTGTGTTGTTACAGACACACTGTAGTGTGTGTGTGTGTTGTTACAGACACACTGTAGTGTGTGTGTGTGTGTGTGTTGTTACAGACACACTGTAGTGTGTGTGTTGTTACAGACACACTGTGGTGTGTGTGTTCTCACAGTGTGTGTGTTGTTACAGTGTGTGTGTTCTTACAGACACACTGTGGTGTGTGTGTTCTCACAGTGTGTGTGTTGTTACAGTGTGTGTGTTGTTACACTGGGCTGGTGTCAGACCTGAGTCTGTTCTCACAGTGTGCACAGTCCTGCAGAGTGTGTGTCAGACCTGATGTTGCTCTCACAGTTGCTCAGTGCGTTGTTCTCCTCAGAGTGTGTTGGGTTGGTTTGTGTTCTCCTCTTTGACCCCGGGGCCCGTCTCTGCCCACAGCAGCTTTCAGCTACAGTTTAGGGGCTGGTGCATAAAAGGCCTTTGCAATTTAGCGCTTCACAACCTTTGTGTCAGGTCAGCCGTTCCCATAGTAACGTGATGCTGAATAAGCAGCAGTGTGGGGCATGAGGCATTTGTTTTTCACAAGAGCTTTTTGACTTGGGCAGAGTTGGAATGTCTCTGTGAGTGAAGTACCTGAAACACGGAGAAAGTAAAATATCACAAAAGATCAAATAAACTGTGCTAACGCTCTGATCATAAACGTGAGCGTCACAGGAGCTTCTCTGCTCAGAGTTTTATTTTCTGCCTGTTTTGTTCATGTTTCTTCGTGATGTTTGTCCAGCTCCATCATTAACGCAGCATGTGCACAGTAAATGTATATTTCTATTTAAATAAATGACATAAACAGACTCAGACGTGTGTCTCACTTCCTCCTGTGTTTAAGTCTCAGTCTGATCATGGTTCATGGAGCATCTGTCCGACTCTGCTCCTCTTCCTCCTCAGATAAACATGGCGGCAGAGCTTTCCACCTCCATAAACATCAAGGAGCCTCGGTGGGACCAGAGCACGTTTGTGGGTCGAGCGAAGCATTTTTTCACCGTCACAGACCCGAGAAACGTCCTCCTCACCAACGAACAGCTGACCCAGGCTCATCGGATCATCACTGACTACAGGTCTGAACCCGCGGCTCTTTTCTGCTGAATGCCTGATGTTTTGAGTCAAATCCCGTCTGTCCTGTTTGCAGAAAAGGCGTCGTGTCCCCGGGTCTGACAGAGGACGAGCTGTGGAGAGCCAAATATGTGTTTGACTCAGCGTTTCACCCCGACACCGGAGAGAAGATGATCCTGATCGGACGCATGTCGGCACAAGTCCCCATGAACATGACCATCACAGGCTGCATGATGACGTTCTACAAGTAAGACCTGTACTGTGTGTACTGTGTGTACTGTGTGTACTGTACTGTACTGTACTGTACTGTACTGTACTGTACTGTACTGTGTGTACTGTGTGTACTACACTCTGTGATTATAAGATGAAGTGTATTTCTAATCTCTAACTGTCCATGTGCTGATAATTATATAATTGTGTTTATTTCTTTCTAGGACTTTTCCATTTTTCTGTCGTTTTTGTAAAGTCTTTTTTTGTTTGTAGAACGACTCCGGCTGTTTTGTTCTGGCAGTGGATCAATCAGTCGTTCAACGCCATCGTCAACTACACCAACAGGAGCGGAGACGCTCCCATCACAGTCAAGTAAGAGCCGTGACCTCTGACCTCACACGTGTGACCTCTGACCTCACACGTGTGACCTCTGACCTCACACGTGTGACCTCTGACCTCACACGTGTGACCTCTGACCTCACACGTGTGACCTCTGACCTCACACGTGTGACCTCTGACCTCACACGTGTGACCTCTGACCTCACATGTGTGACCTCTGACCTCACATGTGTGTGATGTCTTTCAAACTGTGTTGCACAGTTACAGATCACACATAAGTTGTGATGTTGAGATTCTTAGGGCTTTATCTCTGTGACTCGTGTGACTCGTGTCTCTGACTCATGTCTGTGACTTGTGTGACTCGTGTCTCTGACTCGTGTCTCTGACCCGTGTGACTCGTGTCTGTGACTCGTGTCTCTGACTCGTGTGACTCGAGTCTCTGACTCGTGTGACTTGTGTCTGTGACTCGTGTCTCTGACTCGTGTGACTCGTGTGACTCGTGTGACTCGTGTGACTCGTGTCCTGTGTTTGCAGTCAGCTGGGCACGGCTTATGTTTCTGCTACGACTGGGGCTGTGGCCACAGCTCTGGGGCTGAACGCACTGACAAAGGTATCGGTTTAACACAAACGGCTCATGTGACGCCTCTGAACCTCCTGAACATGAAACATCTGACGTCATGTAACTCGTGTAAAAATACATTTGATCTAAAACTGTGTTTGTGGCTCAGCACGTGTCTCCTCTCTTCGGGAGGTTCGTTCCCTTCGCTGCTGTAGCTGCTGCCAACTGTATAAACATCCCCCTGATGAGACAAAGGTAAACTCTAGACTCGAAACATTCTAAAAGTGTCGTTCTTACACCAGTAAAAATCTGTCTCTTTCACAGAGAACTGAAGCACGGGATCCCCGTCACCGACGAGAACGATAACAGGTTAGGAGAGTCCACTAAAGCCGCTCAGCAGGCCATATCTCAGGTCGTGGTCTCCCGAATCCTCATGGCGTCTCCGGGGATGGGTACGAACCGTTTTCTACTTAAACTTTAGACTCCGAACAGAGCTGGAGTTTTATTTGATTTATTTTTATTTTTCAGCCATTCCACCCTTTCTAATGAACCACTTGGAGAAGAAGGCCTTCCTCAAGGTACGAGTCACAGTGACTTTTCCAGACTGTAAAAGCTTTTATCACAGAGCTGTACACACGAGCCCACTGGGCCACTCTGCTCTGGGAACTCACCACTGCCTTTGTGCCTGGTCTTTTCAGAAGTTCCCATGGATGAGTGCACCTATTCAAGTGAGCCTGGTGGGATTCTGGTGAGTGGTCACAGATGGTCACAGACGAGACGCTGATAAACCTTCAGATACTTTGATGTTTTGTGTTTTTGAGATTGAAAAACTGTTTTTGTGTCACTTTGTCTGTTTCAGCCTGGTGTTTGCCACTCCTCTCTGCTGTGCGCTCTTTCCTCAAAAGAGGTGAGTGGAGTCTGTCAGTCGGTGAAATTATGCAGACCTTGCATAATCCCGTCCTGTCAGCTGTTATGTAACATGTTGGTTTGTGTCTGGCCCTAAAATGTCTCACATTCCTGTTTTGTGGCTGCAGCTCCATCTCGGTGAGTCGCCTCGAGCCTGAGCTTCAAGAGAAGATCCGAGCGAGCCACCCCGGCGTGGAGCGAGTCTACTTCAACAAAGGTCTATGAGACACTCAGCACTGCCCCCTGTGACCACACCCAGTGTCCGTTTTATTTCATGTGCCAAAGTTCTGTTTCTCCTCATGTCTCAGAGGGACACGTGAAGCCCCTTTTTGGAATGACATACTTGATTTTGTAAATGTGAATCTTGAGTTAAGGCTGTTTTCAGTCTGTGTAACTAACATGAAACTCTGACTTTGCCAATGAAATGTGCCATAAGTGATCATGATTACAGCTTATTTATTTAAGACCAAACTGTGACGGTGATGTTTTTCAGGATCTTCACTTCTCTAAATGACTCAGTTTTATTTTGTTTGAATGATTTCAAAGCTTCTTAAGCCAGTTCTGAGATTCAGTGAGCGCTCTGTGACTCAGTTCTTCTTATTGCAGGGTCCTGTAGAAAACACTAGGGGGCGATAAGGTGCTACAGTATTTGATGTCTTAATGTTCATGTACTTTTACTGTGTTAGCGACACGTCGTAGAACAAACCACTCCTCTCTAAAGTGCTGACTTTATCAGCTTCAGCAGAACACACAAACCAGTATAAAACATTTACTCAGATACAGTTTTCTACTACGTCAAATACAAAAGAGGGAAAAAGAGCCAGACTTTTGTTTCTGTTGTAACATGAGAAATCTACAGATGTTTCTATTGTGGTGTGGACTTTATTCTACAGTAGGATATTTTTGTGTTGAAAAATGGAGAATATTTTGAATTAAAGATACATTTGTTCACTTTGCCAAATGCCATTTACTCCAAACATCCCCAGTGTAAACCTGAGGCAGTTTAAATGTAGAAAACTGTTTACACTTCAATGTTATTCATTAAATGTTCAAATTTTGGTTTTGTGGTTGTATATTTTGCTCCTCACGGGTCACTGTTAAATATGATATCAGAGTTTAGAGGGTAGACTGTACTGGGAGCAACTGGGTCAGTTCAGCAGGAGCCTGAGGGCCAATAAAAAACTGGTCTGAGGGCCACATTTGGCCCCCGGGCCATAGTTTGGACACCCCTGGTGTAAAGTCAATGGTTTAGAGCGTAGACTGTATAAAGTCTATGGTTCATGGTTTAGACTGTGTAAAGTCTGGGGTTTAAACAGTTTCTTTTGTGGTAGAATTCATTTGCTGTGATTAAGTCTCGTTTTTTTTTTTTGCATTAAAGCCCTTTTCATTTTATTCACACTGTCAAATTTTGGAAGTTCCATCTCAAAGTGTTAACTCTAAAATGTGTTTTAACTAAAGTAAACCCAAGTGAAAAAGTGGATAAAGTTCGTTCTCAAATGTTGTATTAGAGGAATGTGCTGGTCTGAGCACTCAGCGCCACAGCGCCTCCTGTTGGTTGAAGCATCAAACAGCATTGCTGGATTAAAAAGCATTTAATGTCAAGGCACATCAAGTTCACTCCACACTCACAGATCCGACTCGTTCTGAGACGTGCACAGAGACGTATGATTGACAATAACAATATACAGACAAGAAGGCAGCGAAACCAGCCGATCCCAGAGGAAATCAAACTGTTTTAGTGATTTCAGAACATTCGTCCAAACACAACCAGAAAAATAAAGCCACAACAGCGACCACGGCCCAAAGCAGCAAAACTGCAGCAGATTTAGACCAAACCAGGATTTGGAAAAAGCAGCTGCCCCGCGGAGCATCTGGACCTGAAGGTCTTCAGTGCAGAGCAGAGACTCTAAACAATAGAATATATATAGACACAGTCTACGGCGCAAAGATCCGACAGTTACAGCAATGAAAACACAAACTTAGATCTTATACGAGTCTGACACTTCAATATTTATTTTTGGCCTTTTTCACCTTCTGAAAGTAACAGTTTGAGAGGCTCAAAGTGGACGGCTGTGTGGACAGAATGTCACTTCCTGTACTTGAGTTTAATTAAATATCAGCTTTCCTATGTTTTTTTTACCTCCGACACACTGACCTTGAAATCTCAGCTCTGAAGAGCAGACTCTGTTCAGGCGACATGTGCTAAGTGCTATCTTTGGAATGTTCTGGACTTTGCCAAAGTAGAACTTCAAGTGGCACTTGTGAAGTTTGACATTTACAGTTATTCTGTTTGTTCCACATGATGTTTCCTTCCTTTTTTAAACAAAGGTCACAATAGAAAAAGATAAATAATATAAATAGTGTGAAATTATACAGGTTTCCCGCTCGGGGCATTGGTTAAAACATGAATCTGTGGCGTCGTCTCTTAAAACGTTAAAATGTCTTTGGATTGATGTTAGACACATGTGGTCCACAGAGACCTGAGCCTGGTACCACACCTCCAATTTATAAAAGAGACTGAGCACACAGGGGCCCTGCAGCACACAGCCCTGCAGCAGCACACAGGGGCCTGCAGCACACAGGGGCCCTGCAGCACACAGGGGCCCTGCAGCACACAGGGCCCTGCAGCACACAGGGGCCCTGCAGCACACAGGGGCCCTGCAGCACACAGGGCAGCCCAGGGGCCCTGCAGCACACAGGGGCCCTGCAGCACACAGGGGCCCTGCAGCACACAGGGGCCCTGCAGCACACAGGGGCCCTGCAGCACACAGGGGCCCTGCAGCACACAGGGGCCCTGCAGCACACAGGGGCCCTGCAGCACACAGGGGCCCTGCACAGCCCTGCACACACAGGGGCCCTGCAGCACACAGGGGCCCTGCAGCACACAGGGGCCCTGCAGCACACAGGGGCCCTGCAGCACACAGGGGCCCTGCACACAGGGGCCCTGCAGCCCTGTACACAGGGGCCCACACAGGGGCCCTGTAGCACACAGGGGCCCTGCAGCACACAGGGGCCCTGTAGCAGATGGCTCTGTGGACTAAGGCTGTTTGTGATTCCTCGTGTTCCGTTCAGACTCTCAGCTCGTCCTCCGCCGAGTCTCCCACCAGCAGCGAGTGTTTGTCGGGCTCCAGGACCAGGCTGTTGAGGGAGTGTTTGTCCGACCGCAGTGAGTTGATGGAGGCGCGGCTGTAGTTCACGATTCGATCCAACAGGCTGAGTTTTGGGGAGGAGCGACGTACTTCGCCGATGCCGATGTGAACGCTGACGTCAGACAGGCTGCCCTGACGACGGCTCTTCCCAAAACGAGCCTCCAACTTCTCAGCACTGGGCTTGTTATAGCTACGGCACAGTTTCAAATGTCAGAAAAAACACAGTTGTATTAAGAAAAGGAAAATAAACTGGAAAATGTGTTTATGCGTTTACCATTTGAGTAAAAGAGACGACAAAACGACAGAGACAGACGACAACGCCATGGCAGCGGAGCCCATCCACGGCTGTAGCACCAGACCGACGGGAAGAAACAAACCTGAACAGAACAAAGTACTTTAGAAGGTACTTTATATAAATGTCATGCTCATGGACTCTATACACAGACTCTATATACACAGACTCTATATACACAGACTCTATACACACACAGACTGTACATACACACACATGTATACACACACAGACTGTACATACACACGTGTACACACACACAGACTGTATATACACACACAGACTGTATACACACACACAGACTGTACACACACACACAGACTGTATACACACATGCATATATACACATCTACACACGTGACACTCAGTCTCATGGCTCTTACCGGCAGCGATAGGGATTCCAACCAAGTTGTAGATGAGTGCAAAAACAAAGTTAATTCTTATTCTCTTGACAGTCTTTTTAGACAGATCGATGCTGCCGACAACATCCAACAGGTCGTTCTGTGAACAACAGAAATAGTGATTATTTCCAAACAGAGATGGGCAAATAAATACTTTTTAATGAAATTAAAATACTACACTCACTTAGAACTGAACTATCTGCAGAAAAAACAGTAAAGGTTTGTGGACTCACTCGTATCAACACCACATCTGCTGCCTCTATGGCCACGTCTGTGCCCGTCCCTATGGCGATGCCCACATCTGCCATGGCCAGAGCTGGCGAGTCGTTCACGCCGTCTCCCACCATGGCCACTCTCTTCCCCGCCTGCTGCAGCTGCTCCACTTTGGCCACTTTGTGAGATGGAAGAACTTCAGCAAAGACCTTCCTGATGCCCACCTGGAAACAGCAGAACGAGGGCTGAGCGGAGGTTTGGATGTTTACAGGCTTTTTGTTCCACTGCTGCTTTTCATCAGTGGATGTGTTTGATGCTTGTATGTGAGATGTTTGAGCATCTCCCTTGTTTCAAAGCCATTTCTTCTATGGGAGACTAATAAAATGAACTAATAATAGTAAAATGTAAAGCAGTACACAAAGCCCTCTCTGTTACAGTAACTACACGTCTGTTACTAACTGGTTGGAGGCTCCTCAAATGGACAGGTCCCTTAATAACACCAAATCCTTTCTTATGGGACCGGTGCAATTTTCCATTAAACCCAAACTACGTGATCTTTGTCTTTAGCTGAGTCTGTGTCGAGTGAATACCTGTGCGGCTATGGCTCGAGCCGTCTTGCTGTTGTCTCCGGTCATAAGGATGACCTCGAGCCCCATGTTGGTCAAAGTGTGAACTGCCAGCTCTGCCTCTGGCTTCACTGTGTCAGCGATGGCGATCATCGCACACAAAAGATCTATGCACGAATATAAGTGTTAAACACTACAAATATTCAAACAGTGGGAGTTTAATGGTGCACTCACTGTCCACAGCGACCAGCACAGCCGTGCGTCCTCTGCGCTCGTGCTCAGTCATGGCGTTGTCCACTTCAGGACTGACCTGCAGACAGTTCCTCCTCATCCACTCCCGGTTTCCAATCAAAACGACATATGTGGATGTCTGAATCAGACCTATTAAACATAAGGGATTAAATATGCAACTTCCTCTTGATTTTGTCTTTAAACAGAAGACACATACTGAGAGGCTGGGGGTCCATGATGAGCGGGTGGGAGCTGACCGAGGTCCTGGCGTCGCTGATCTGGACCAGGACACTGTTGCGTTGGTTGTTGTCTTCGCTGTCGCTGTCCGCCTGCTTCAGCAGCGTCTCCGTGTTACTCACCTGACACCGAATACCACAACCCGGCACGGCCTGAAAATCAGTGCAAGTCCCAAGAGCCTCTGTGCCGAGCTCCTGCAGACAAAAACATCTATGAAATACACATTTAATACTGTACTCTATATGAGGTATATGTGTAATACTGCATTTGAAATAAATGTGTAATACTGCACTTGAAATATATTTGTGTAATACTGCATATGAAATATTTGTGTAATACTGCATTTGAAATATATTGGTGTAATACTGCATATTTCATAAGCAGTATTACACACACATATATGAGGAAACCCTAAGCTCTTAAGCTGTACAAACCTGTTTGCAGTATTTGGTGATGGCTGCGCCCAGGGGATGTTCACTGTTGTTCTCTGCTGTTCCCACAATGGCCACGAGGCGAGACCTGGGCATCCGGTTTCCTTCAACGACCATCTTCATCTGAATCACTTTCGGAGCGCCGTATGTAATAGTACCTGTTTTATCAAACACCACTGACTGAACCTGTAAACAGAATCAAAGCTCTGAGTGAAACATTACTCAGAAGAACGATATAAGTATCGTATAAAGAAGCAGGTTTACACTGCATCACAGAGGAGTGAGGTTATTAACAAACCTTATGTGCCATCTCGAGCGGCTCTCCTCCTTTTATGAGGATGCCATTTTGAGCTCCGACTCCTGTTCCCACCATAACAGCTGTCGGGGTCGCCAGGCCAAGAGAACAGGGGCAGGCGATGCATAACACTGTGATGGAGGCCTGGAAGGCGAAGCGAACGACCGCCTCAGTCATCGAAATGCTCTTGTCATAACCCTGAATAGTTAAAATAGTTACAAATAAAGATACAAACAGCCTTTTGTGTTGGTAATATATTAAAACATAACAGTGCTTACAGGAAAGTACTTTTCTACCAGAGAGAAGTTCAAAAACCCAACAATGATCCAAGCCACCAGGGTAAGACCTGAAATACCCACGATAAACGGCACAAAGTACCCACTGATCTTATCGGCGTACTGCTGAATCGGAGCCTGAAAGTAAAGATCCAGATCAGAATGGAGTCTTCTTAGGAGACAAAAATGAATCGCTCATAGTTCACTGACCTTCGAGGTCTGGGCCTCCTCCACCAGTTTGACGATCTGAGACAGAGTTGTGTCCATGCCAACATGTGTAGCACTCACGAGCAGAGAGCCGTTCTGGTTAATGGAGCCTGCGATCACTGTGCTCCCGGGCTTCTTAGTTACTGGCATCGCTTCCCCTGTGCAAAACAACTTCAGTAAACACAACCACGAGAGAAGCAAAAACATAAAGCATATAGAGAACTCAAGAGACAGCTCAGCACCGTGTCTCGGGAACCGTGTTGGCTATCGATGCTTCTGATGTAAACTATGTGTTAATACCGTGAACTTTGACCTGCTTAGAGACTAACCTGTAATGAGAGATTCATCAGCCATGGAGTGACCCTCAAGAACTCTGCCGTCAACTGGAAATTTTCCTCCAGGCACAACTTTAACCACATCGCCCCTCTGCACGAGCTCCACGTCCACCTGCTCTTCACTGAAACAGAGGAGCCACAAGTGAAAACACAGACTCAAGTGACAAAACACGTAGTAAGGTCACTTTACCACTTTCCAAACAGGAAGTGATCATGGTCTCGCTTTCAGCTCCACTGAATCTGGCTCCAATTCATTTTACATTAGAAAACTGTCACTGCTGCTGTTAGACTCGTTATTTTGGTCTTAAATGTTCATATTAACCTGCTCTACAGGATCCTGAGGTTCATTTCTTTTAGTTATTTTGAATTTTTTTTGTTTGTTTGTTTAGTTTTCTTTTTTATTATTTTGAGTTTTTTTGTTATTTTGATTTTTTGAGTAATTTTAAGGGTTTTTTTTTTAGTTTTTTTTTTTATTTTAAGGATTTTCTTTTTGTTATTTTGAGTTTATTTTAAATTTTTTGAGTTATGTTATTCAATCTTTTTTGTTATTTTGAGTTTATTTAGATAAAAAAAAAAAAAAAATTGTTATTTTGAGTTTATTTTTTGTCTTTTGCAAAACTGTGTCCCCTCTCTGTAACTGCTACTGTCATTTTGGTCTTATTTAGATTTTTTTGATTTTTTTTGTTGTTGTTATTTTTAGGTTATTTAGATTTTTTTTTTTTTTTAAGGATTTAAAAAAAAAAAAAAGTAAGTATATTTTTAATTTTTTGAGTTATTTTATTTTATTTTTTTGTTATTTTGAGTTTATTTTTTGTCTTTTGAAAAACTGTGCCCCCCTCTCTCTCTGTCCCTGTCAGACTCATGTTGGTCTTAAATGTTCGTATTAACCCTCTACATGATCCTCGGGTTTTTATTTCACGTCTGTGTCTGTAAATCAAGATATGGACCCAGGAGTGAAATAAAGATCCAGTTAATCTTCATTTGACTGGAGCCGAACGCTGCGGGTGACGTCACACTCACTAAATCCACTTCTTTACACAGTCTGTGATGAAGACCAAGTCGTACCTGAGGATGGACATGTCACTGCCGAGAGTGACCACTGTGGCCTCTGTAGCTTGTAACGACATTAATTTGGACAAAGCTTCAGACGTCTTGCTCTGAAAGTACAAACGCAAAAAGGTTATTTTAAAAAGTAATGATGTTTTTATTTTATTTACTGAACTACTTGCAGAATTCTACTCAAACCTTTGCGATTTGCTCCAGCCATCGTCCCAGAGAGATGAAGACGAAGAGCATCGGCGGAGTATCAAAGAAAGTGATTGGGTTGATTCTGGCTTTTTCTGCAATGGCAACTATTAAAACGATGAGGGAGTAGGTGAAGGCGATGGTCGTGGCCAGGACTATGAGAACGTCCATGTTGGCAGACTTATGTTTGACGGCTTTATAGGCCTGGGTGTAGAAGTAGCGTCCCCCGATAAACTGAAAAGAGAAAGAAAGATTAAAACTACTTCCCTTTTCACACGATCCTAGACAGGTTAATAATTTACATCCGTGTGTAAAGTTATTCGAAGTTCACCTGGACGGGCACGCAGAACAGGAAGGAAAGCAGGTTCATGATGGAGAGCCCTGGGATGAGCTGCCTCTCTAGAAACATGGTGGAGTGGTAGCGGTTGCGGTCTTCGGTGGTGAAGTTGTGATGGTGAGAAACATTCATTTGGTGGTCCATGATAATCATATAAGTCATCATGCCCATGACAGGCACGCAGAAGAACAGGCTGATCAAGAACGACTTCCTCCACCTGAAAAACCAGAATAAAACCAGACAATGAGATAAAAACAAACCTTTAAAACACCGACTGTGAAGAAGTGACAGAGAGAGACGTCATCCACAGCGTTCGGCTCCAGTCAAATCAAGCTAATCGACGCTAGAGCAGGTATAGCGGCTAATTTAGAGCAGAGATTCATATTTGGAATTCCGACCGCGAGTATCATAGCAACCAACGAGCCAATCTGGAGCGAGGATGTTGAAGGTCACGCCCCTTTCCGCCCACATCACTGGTTTAACAGGGAGCGGGCGCTTAGCAACGCTGTCAGTCAAACCTGTTGCTAACGCTAACAGGAGCGACGTCGGGGAAAGAAGGACCTGATGTGTCTGTTATTAATGTTCATATGTTGATTTACAGACACAGACGTGAAATAAAAACCCCAGGATCATGTAGAGGGTTAATACGAACATTTAAGACCAACATGAGTCTGAAGCAGCAGGGACAGAGAGAGAGACAGGTTTTTAATCTCCTGAGACCTGACGTCCTCATATGTGGACGACACATTTTGGGTTGTCTCGGCCACAAAGCAAATTTTTAGAAGAAGAAGAACAGCAACAAGAACAGCAACAATACAAAATGTTCAATTCAGAATATTTTTAAGAGTTCAGAATGTTCAGAATATTTATTTTTTGTAAAGTCTCATGTCTCCTGCCCCTCTGAGCAGCTCTTCACATGAGACACATTGATCCAAGAGGCACAATTATTTTTACTCAGGACAAATGTTGCTGTTTTCAGACACTTAATAGTTTTTGCAAATCATTATTCAAATGTCTTATCAAAATGATTAAAATGTAGAACGAATGTCCTCATATGTGGACATCATTCTTCTCAAACTACATGATGTAAAAAGATAATTCTTAGTTTTTACTCATCAGGACCAATCAGCCCAAATAACAAAGAGAAATGAATAAATCCATGAAAGAGCTGGAGTCTCAGGAGGTAAATGTGAAGTGAACTAGAGCCAGATTCAGTGGAGCTGAAGTGCACCATGATCACTTCCAGTTTGGAACATAGCGGCTAACAGCTTAGCTACGTCCATTTATATAAACAGTAAAAATAAAACATCAGATTAAAACCAAAACACAAACTACGATAGAAAACACGGGCTCCTTACTGTTTTATCTCCTTGCTGTGGTCTAAATGACTGGCTGTCCGGTCCTTTTTAACCAAAGACGCTTCAAATCCAAGATTCTGTGAAAAACACACGTTTAAACTCTGTTCATTTCAAACTATCGTCCAACCCCACAGAAACCCTCTGACCGCCGCCTGACCTCGATGTGTTTGATGATGTCCCGTGGACCCATGACTTCAGCGTCGTATTTAATGTGGGCTTTGTTGGTTGCCAAGGCGACGGAGGCGTAGATGATCCCCTTCACCTTCATGAGGCTCGACTCAATTTTGTGAACGCAGGAGGCACAAGTCATTCCCCGGATCTACGAGAAAAACAAGACACAAGATGAGACAAACGAGAGATTTATGCAGTATGTACGACTTTAGAGAGACGATACACACAAATATACACAAATATATATAAATATACACAAAAATATACACACAAATATATAAAAAATATACACAAATATACAAAAAATATACACAAAAATACACACAAATATACACAAATATACACACATATACACACAAATACACACTTATACACACAAATATACACATATACACACATTTACACATATATACACACAAATATACACATATACACACATTTACACATATATACACACAAATACACACACAAATATACACACAAATACACACACTTATACAGATATACACACAAATATACACAAATATACAGATATACTCTCGTTCAATGTATTTTTCTTTATTTTTACTACTTTGTGCATTTTAAAACACACAGAGACTCGAAAACAGAAGTAAGATGAAGAATCATGTGGTAAAGAACAAAAGTTAAATATAAACAGATCTTTCTTTCTTCAGTCTGTATTTGTCAGGGACGATGTACAAATTCACAAAAGAAAAGATTATAAGACTAATTTAGTTCATTATTAACATTATAATATATAATTAAATGGCACCATTTCCACGGCGTTTCCTGCAGTTAAACTGATATTAAAGATCATTATGTTTTTATGAACTAGACACAAATGAACTAGACTCATGTGGACACACTTAGTATTTAGCAGAGTAAAGTTTTTTTCTTGACTCCACAATGCCCTACATCTTACTTCATATATTTGATGTCTGTCTAAAATGTATAAAGTAGTAAAAATAAAGAAAAAACACCAAATAAGAGGCTGTGTCCACACTTCACTGTGTATAAAACATGAGAAATTCTACGGACTCACCACAAACTCGACGTTTCCATCTGACCCTTCGTAGTTCTCCATGACGGACGAGGTGAAGCCCAGCTCCGTGATGCACTCTGCGATCTTCACGGGGTCAGTGAGGTCAGCGTTGTATCGGACCTCTGCCTTACTGGCCATGAGAGCCACGAGCACCGAGTAAATCCCTGCGTACAAACACAAGTCATTTTGTCTGCATTTGTTTTACACTTTCAGGCACTATTCACGTCACATTGTTTTATTTTTTTACGTACCAGGCTCGTTCTTGAGGTTTCGTTCGATGTTCGCCACACACGACGCGCAGGTCATGCCTCCGATTTGGATGTAACATTTGGAATAAGCGTCTTTGTTACTCCCTGAAGTGTTTTCTTTGAGTATCTCGTCTTTGAAAGGCGCCGGGTTCAGGGGCTTGGAGACATTCACAGTAGATTCAGGCAGCAGTGAGTTTGTTTCTGTCAATCACAAAGAGCTTATTTAAATTAGCCTCATAAAGTCACATTTATTACATAATTACAGTTATATACAGAGTTATATATAGAGTTATGTACAGTTATACACAGAGTTATATATAGAGAGTTATACACACGTGAGTCAAAGTTATACTCTCTCAGTAAATGCTTCTTTATTTACTCATTTCTGCATTTTATAAACACAGAAGACGTCAAATATATGGAATTATGTAGCAAAGAAAATTAGGAAAATAACCACAACTACTACAAGTACAAGTACTACAACTTCAACTACAGCTACTACAACTACATCTACAACTGCAGCTACTACAACTACAAGTACAAATACTACAACTACATCTACAACTACAGCTACTACAAGTATGAGTACTACAACTACATCTACAACTACTACAAACAGAACTACAACTACTATTACAACTACTATTACAAATACAACTACTACAACTAGATAAAGTACAAGTACTACAACTACAGCTTCTACAAGTATTGCAACTGCAAGTACAAGTACTACATCTACGTCAACAAATACAACTACAACTACCACCACTGCACATTTTAAAATATATATTTTATATTCAAATCCTCAAAGTCTGGAGTCTTTGCTCTGTCAAAAATATTTAGCAGTTTCTTATTTAACAGTTTTCTTTGCTGCATAATTTCAGATACTTTGCTTTATATATCTAATTTCTGCTGTGTGTATATAAAATAGTAGTAAAAATAAAATAAACTGAATGAGGGTGTGTTCAAACGTTGCCTGTGATGGTACAAAAGAGCAGAAGAAAACACCACTGACTCCGTCTCACCGGGTAAAAAGGCGTCGAATCCCATGTCTTCGATGGCGGCTCTGAGCTCCTCCGGCGTCGTCAGCAGAGGGTCGTACTCAAAAACGCCCTGATGCTCCGACAGAGACACCTCGGCTGAAGTCACACCTTTCCTTTGGCCGATCACGCCTTCGATGGACTGGACGCAGGAGTTACAGGTCATGCCTTCAATATGAATATTAGCTACAGACGACAGAGGCTGGCTCAGACACGGCTGGGGAACGGCGTATTTGGCGTTGCCTCCCAGACCGGGCGGCGCAGACGGAGGAGGAGAGCTGAGGGCACCGGCGGAGTCCCACAGCTGAGTCCTAAAGTTACCAGGGGGGAGAGCTTCAATGGCCCGCTGTATCTGAGACACTGATATCTGCAGAGGGTCATGGACTATAGCGGCGTTTTCCTTCTGTAGTGACACTTCCACGGAGGCGACTCCAGGCAGCTTGGAGATATTGTCCTGGATATTGACGACGCACGAGCCGCAGTGCATCCCCTTGACCCTGAGTGTGACGAGCGTCGTATCGATGAAGATCTCAGTCTCTTCTGTGCTTTCCGACGGAGAAGACACGGCGGATTTTTGACAATCGACAAAACTCTCGATTTCAGTCGGCAGCTGCAGTGGGCGGGGCTTGGACTTCACCTGGGCCTTAAATCCGGCGCGAGAAATCTGCTCCAGGATGGTTTGGATCGTGATGAGGTATGGTAGGTAAACAATGGTAGCTTCTTTAGCTTCTAAAGCGACTGTGGATGACAAGAGAGAAAAGATAAAGTGGTTTCAGAACAACATAAGTCCAGTTAGACGCAGACGATGTACAAAAAAAAGTCGCCACCTGGATTTAACTAAGCAAATAGGTCCAAGCTTATAGGTACGAGTCAGGTCTAGGTTCATGTGCTCAAAGAATGAGGTCTGAATATACTGAATGACCAGGTTATTCCGTCAATGGATTTTCTTTTATTCCAAGATGACAATGCCAGGATTCATGGGGCTCAGATTGTGACAGAGGTTCAGGAGAATCATTTTCACACATGGAGCCACCACAGAGTCCAGACCTTCACCCCAGTGAGAATCTGGAGAAGCTTTGTGCAGCGTCAGACTCGACCATCATCAATGCAAGAGGTGAAACATTATTGCAACACTGGATGGAAATAAATCTTGTGACACTGCAGAAGCGAAACGCGGAACAACCAAATATTAGAGTGTGTGACCTTCTTTTTAGTGGCGACTTTTTTTTTTTTGCAGTGAGCCGATACATCAGGCCAATATTTGCCCTGTTTAGCGGATGGTGTATCGGTCGTAAATTTGTTGTTTTGGCAAAGTGAAGTAGATTATAAAACACGTTCGGCTGTTGTTAACTCACATCAGATCTGTGTTTATTCATCGAGGCTAGAGCAGGTATAGCGGCTAATTTGGAGCACAGTTCTACATTTGAATTCTGCCCACGAGTATCATAGCAACCAAAGAGCCAATCAGGAGCGAGGCTGTTGAAGGTAACGCCCCTTCCTGCCCGCACCGCTGGTTTGTCAGGAGGTCGGGTGCTTAGAGTCCATGGAGCTGGAAGTGTGCCCATTCTCACTTCCTACTTGGAACGTAGCGGCTAACACTTTAGCTATGTCCATTTATATAAACAGGAAATGCTAAATGACAGAATTTGGGGAGAATTATTCAAATCTGCCGAACATATCAGCCCAAAAATATCAGCAGAGGTCATCGTCCATCAGTCACTTTGAATGTGGAAAAAAAACCCCCAAAAAAACAGCTGATCTCTACTTTCAGTCAGACATTTTTCAAGTCAAAATAAATATTTAAAAAAAAACAAAAGCCAAGTAATTATTCAACATGTCACTAATACAAACACAACGATTATGACTAATTGCCAAATCCGCCTGAGGTATTTATTTAAGACCTGAACAAACACAAGACACACACGAAGAGAAAAAGAAGAAAATAACCTTTCACTTTTTGAACTCCCTTCAGTTTCCCGATCTTTCCTTCGATGGTGGTGGTGCAGGAGTGGCAGGTCATTCCTTCGATGCACAGTTTTAGGAGCGTCGCCTCGGCCCCGGCGCTGTGAGGCAGGGACGAGCTGGGGCTGCTTCGCTCTTTGGGAGAGACCGTCGCCGTTACCCTCTCGACCACTTCACCGAGCTGCTGCGTAGACGTCAGGCCCGTGACGAAGGTGACCGTGAACCCCATCTGTGCGGGGCTGTGAGCGACCTCCAGCACGCCCTGAATGTGTGTGAGTCGGTCCAGCGCCTCCTGTTGGGCGGCAGGAGACAGCCCCGGTGCAGGGATGAGCTGAGTGTCTGTGGGCACGGGCGAGGCTGTGCCGGAGTCTAGGAGGCTCGACTCAAAGCCCATGTCTTCGATCGCAAAGGAAAGAGAGACAGGGCTTTGTTTGCTTTGGTCAAAGATGATGACAGCATTTTTTAGCTCCAAAGACACCTGCAAATACAAGAAAATGTTACCGTTTCTCATCAAATTTTAGTCAAAAGTTTGGACACACCCTCTCATACAACGTTTTTCGATATTTGGACTACTTTCTACTGTATATTTTATATACGTACAATAAACTGTGTTTATATAGATGGACATAGCTAATCTGCAAGCACTTCAGCTCCAATTCACTTTACATGGAAAAACTGTCCCATCTCTGTCTGTCCCTGCTGCTGTCAGACTCATTTTGGCCTTAAATGTTTGTATTAACCCTCTACATGGTCCTGGGGTTCATATATATATATATTTTTATATATTGAGTTTTTTTATTTTGGTTTTTATTTTGTTTGTTTGTTGTTGTTTTTTTTTTTATTGTTTTTTTTATTTGTTTTTTTTTTTATTATTATTATTTTTTTTTTGAGTTTATTTTGAGGTTTTTTTTTTTTTTTTTTTTACTTATTTTGAGTTTATTTTTTTGAGTTATTTAGATTTTTTTGTTATTTTGAATTTATTTTTTATTTTCTGAGTTATTTTTATTGTATTTTTATTATGTTTTCATTTTATTTAGATTGAGTTTATTTTTTATTTTTTTTTTTGTTATTTTTATTTTTTTTTATTTTTTTAGTTTTTTTATTTTTTTTTTTTTATGTGTTATTTTTAGAGTTTAGATTTTTTTTTTTGATAAACGGTGAGTACCTTTTTTGTCCCTTTGGCTTCGGTGTCCCCTCTTGGTCCCTGCTGCTTCAACTCATTTTGGTCTTAAATGTTTGTATTAACCCTCTACATGATCCTGGGGTTTTTATTTCACGTCTGTGTCTGTAAATCAACATATGAACATTAATAACAGACACATCAGGTCCTTCTTTCCCCGACGTCGCTCCCATAAGCAACAGGTTTGATTGGCAGCGTTGCTAATCGTCTGCCTTCTGCTAAACCAGCAGTGCGGCTGGGACAGGGCGTTACCTTCAGCGGCCTCGCTCTGGGCTGGTTGCTTTGCTACTCGCAGACAGAATTCCTGATATATAAATCGTCCCTTATAACTGCTCCATCCTCACTACACCACAATTCAAATCCTCAACGTGGCATCTGTTTGCTTTGTCGAAAAACATATTTAGTCGAGTTATTAATTATAAATAAATAAATAAAGGACTACAGATGGAAAAAAACATTTTGCTAAATCTGGTGCACATGTATCTGCACATTGTCCTTCAAATAAATAAATAAAATAAAAATAAATGTAAAGTTTTTCTTTACTACATAATTCCATATGTCTTACTTCATGTATGTGATGTCCTCTGTGAGAATATAAAATGTAAAGAGTAGTAAAAGTAAATACAACACTAAATGAGATAACCTGTCCAGTTCAGTTCAAGTTGCTCATTGACAAACTATTGACATTGGTGAAGCACATACTTCACAGTAAACAGGGCTTATGGATTCCTATGGAGTGAGTTTGTTAAAAGTGTGTTGGCCTATAAAGATTTTAAAACGCCACGTCACAGGAATGTTCAAAATTCCTGAATGGAGGAAACTGGAGCAAAGCGAAGTAGATTAACAAGTTCAGCTGTTGTTAACTCAGAGCAGTTTCAGCGGCACTTTAGGAGAACTAAAGTGAAATAAAACCCCAGGATCATGTAGAGGGTTAATCTGAACATTTAAGACCGAAATGACCAGTCTGAGGAGCCACAGTTTTTTAATGTAAAGCGAATTGGAGCCAGAGTCGATGGAGCTGGAAGTGCGGCCATGACCACTTCCTGTTTGTAATGTGTGCAGGTTAAACTATGTCCACTTATATATTCACAGGTTTATAACAAAAAGTAGGCAGCTATTTTGAATTTCCATAGTGATTTGCTTCATTTTACAAAAAAATATATTTCAAACTCATTTTAAAGGTCCTATATTACATAAAACTGACTCTTGTAGCTTTAAATCATGCTCTGACGCTGTTCCCTCCTCAAAAACAGACCTGGAGTCGTGTTTATTTCATTCACATGTTTGAGTCACACTTTATTATTAGTCTGTACCATCTCCAAAGCTCAAAATGCTCTGCTCCACCTTGTGATGTCAGGAAGTGGTAGTTTTCAAGTTTTTTACCTTTAGTTCAGTAGTTTGCCAATTCCAGGAGCTGAAATGATCCAAATGATTCCAGTGGAGCACTTCCTGTATGACCACATGATGACATCACAAGGTGGAACAGAGTGTTTTCAGTTTGAGAGAAGAACTCAGCCTAAATCTGCAGGTTTGTGAGTTAAACATGTAAGAATGAAACTAAACACAGCTCCAGGTCTGTGTGTGACGAGGAAACAACATTAGAACAGAGAGAATAGAGTCACGTGGGAACTTTATGACCCAAATTATACATTTTGTGAAGCTCATTTAATCATATTAAAAAAAAAATATGGTAAAATACAACTGTAAATGTGTTTAAGCTGAGCACTGATATCACTTACATGTATCCAAGTGATTATAACTTTAATTTTTTTCCCTTTTTCTGTGGTTAACCCCGTTTATCCATTGAAACTCTGTGATGTTCCGCTTCACTTTTGCCTCCTCCTTGTGTGAAATTTAGAATATATCTGTTTACTTTTAAAGGAAGTATAGTAAATCTATTTTTTTTCCATAAAACGAGGAGTTATGTGGGTCTGTCAGCTGTATGACCTTTCATTCCAAGCAGGAAGGAAGCATGTGACTGAAGTGATCACTTGACTGGGCCACGAGCCCAGATCTTTGTCAGAGCGACGTGAGGTGGAAGTGCTTTTCATTTATAATTAAACAAACATACCCCCCATATGTGTTTATTACTGTTTAATACACCGGTGCTGCGCTGACGCCCTCATGTTTGCACTGGTTTTATCTTTGGGTCTGTGGGTTTTCAAATGGGCTTTGGCTTTGGTTTTGCACCTTACATCAAAACATCAAAACTCTGCAGTGACTGATGCTCTAAAACCAACTCTGCTGTTTGTGAAACTGATGATAAACCTTGAACCTTGAACCTTGAACCTTTGATGCCACTATTGTATATATTTCTACTATTGTATATATTTCTACTATTGTATATATTTCTACCTCCTGCATGCCCTTATTTGTATTTATTCAGTGTGTTTTTTGTGTGTGTTCTATGTGCACTTTATCACCGAAGTAAGTTCCTCGTCTGTGAGCTCTGCTCACGGACAATGGCAATAAAACTTCTTCTGATTCTGATTCTGATTGAATCTTGAACTAGTCAAAGGGCTTTTTCTGTTTGTGCTGATCTATACAGATTAAAGTTATAAAACCCAGGGATGATTTAGTATGAGAGAATTGACATGTCACAGACCACAGTTAATTGTCCAATGCTGCTGTTTGCAAAGGTCAAAGCTTTATCCGGAGACGTTGGTTTTATTACATTATCTCTCCCGTCTGACCTAAGCCTGGGGCATAAACACACTAAATACAACACAGCAGCCCACATGAGCTGCCAGCTCCTATAGCAACAATGTGATTTGATT
Organism: Periophthalmus modestus; assembly: GCA_019594935.1. Taxonomy (NCBI): domain Eukaryota; kingdom Metazoa; phylum Chordata; class Actinopteri; order Gobiiformes; family Gobiidae; genus Periophthalmus; species Periophthalmus modestus. The sequence goes on along the minus strand of JAIEZT010001368.1, from coordinate 17,683,204 downwards.
TACTTTAAGACAAATCGATCCCCGAGGGAGTTTCTAATGATCATCAGTTCTTGTAAAATGGACACAAGCCCTTTAAGTTTAAAGTAGGTTCTCGTTCTGTTCATGTGACTGCAGTAAAAGTAGAGCGTGTTGTTGCACCATCGCAGTTCCTCTCACTGATGATAACATGTCAGCACGTTTCTGCACTTGGGAGAAAATGATTCACCTTAATGTGGATGACTCCTGGGAAGGATCCGAGCCGCTGCTCCAGGGACTGGACACAGGAGCCGCAGGTCATGCCCTCCACGCCAACACAGACGGACGCAACGCTCATTTTCTGTGCCATTGTTACTCAACACCAGAAAAACTTCTCCCAAGTCTGTTCAGAGCAGAACAAAGACACATCAGTCCAATATTTAAGCCCAGACAAATATGTGGAGCTATTGTAGTGAGACTGTGAAGCTGGTTTTCTCAAGGAAATATCAAATTAATTAATATAAAAAACATATAATCCTCTTCAAAACATATAATCGTCTTCATCAACAGACGTGAGCTGAAGTACAACATGTTTATATGATGATTAGCAGAAATAACAAGCTCTGGATGAGACCCAGCCCCACGAGGAGTAAACCGGCTCCACGAGGAGTAAACCAGCCCCACGAGGAGTAAACCGGCTCCACGAGGAGTAAACCGGCCCCACGAGGAGTAAACCAGCCCCACGAGGAGTAAACCGGCCCCACGAGGAGTAAACCAGCCCCACGAGGAGTAAACCAGCTCCGTGAGGAGTAAACCAGCCCCACGAGGAGTAAACCGGCTCCACGAGGAGTAAACCGGCTCCACGAGGAGTAAACCAGCCCCACGAGGAGTAAACCAGCTTCGTGAGGAGTAAACCAACTTCGTGAGGAGTAAACCAGCCCCGTGAGGAGTAAACCAGCCCAGCCCCACCAGCTCCGTGAGGAGTAAACCAGCCCCACGAGGAGTAAACCGGCCCACGAGGAGTAAACCGGCCCCCGTGAGGAGTAAACCGGCCCCCGTGAGGAGTAAACCAGCTCCAAGAGGAGTAAAACCGGCCCCACGAGGAGTAAACTAGCCCCGTGAGGAGTACACCAGCCCCGTGAGGAGTAAACCAGCTCCGTGAGAGGAGTAAACCGGCTCCACGAGGAGTAAGAGTAAACCGCCCACGAGGAGTAACCACCCCGTGAGGAGTAAACCAGCCCCGTGAGGAGTAAACCAGCCCCGTGAGGAGTAAACCAGCCCCGTGAGGAGTAAGATAAGATAAGATATGCCTTTATTAGTCCCACAGTGGGGAAATTTCAGAAAACCAGTAAACCAGCTCCATGAGGAGTAAATAACCTCTATAAGGAGTAAACCGGCTCACACAGAGGTTCTTAATTTTCAGGGGGGCAAACACAGAGGTTTTAGTTGGTTCTTACTTGTTAAAAACACAGACACAGAGGTTTTAGTTGGTTCTTACTTGTTAAAAGCACAGACACAGAGGTTTTAGTTGGTTCTTACTTGTTAAAAACACAGACACAGAGGTTTTAGGTGGTTCTTACTTGTTAAAAGCACAGACACAGAGGTTTTAGTTGGTTCTTACTTGTTTAAAGCACAGACACAGAGGTTTTAGTTGGTTCTTACTTGTTAAAAACACAGACACAGAGGTTTTAGTTGGTTCTTACTTGTTAAAAGCACAGACACAGAGGTTTTAGTTGGTTCTTACTTGTTAAAAACACAGACACAGAGGTTTTAGTTGGTTCTTACTTGTTTAAAGCACACAGACACAGAGGTTTTAGTTGGTTCTTACTTGTTACAGACACAGAGGTTTTAGTTGGTTCTTACTTGTTTAAAAACACAGACACAGAGGTTTTAGGTGGTTCTTACTTGTTAAAAACAGAGGTTTTAGTTGGTTCTTACTTGTTAAAAACACAGACACAGAGGTTTTAGTAGTGGTTCTTACTTGTTTAAAAGCACAGACACAGAGGTTTTAGTTGGTTCTTACTTGTTTAAAAAAGCACAGACACAGAGGTTTTAGTTGGTTCTTACTTGTTAAAAGCACAGACACAGAGGTTTTAGTTGGTTCTTACTTGTTTAAAAGCACAGACACAGAGGTTTTAGTTGGTTCTTACTTGTTAAAAGCACAGACACAGAGGTTTTAGTTGGTTCTTACTTGTTAAAAGCACAGACACAGAGGTTTTAGTTGGTTCTTACTTGTTAAAAGCACAGACACAGAGGTTTTAGTTGGTTCTTACTTGTTAAAAGCACAGACACACAGAGGTTTTAGTTGGTTCTTACTTGTTAAAAGCACAGACACAGAGGTTTTAGTTGGTTCTTACTTGTTAAAAGCACAGACACAGAGGTTTTTTTGGTTCTTACTTGTTTAAAAACACAGACACAGAGGTTTTAGTGGTTCTTACTTGTTAAAACACAGACACAGAGGTTTTAGGTGGTTCTTACTTGTTAAAAGCACAGACACAGAGGTTTTAGTTGGTTCTTACTTGTTAAAAACACAGACACAGAGGTTTTAGTTGGTTCTTACTTGTTAAAACACAGACACAGAGGTTTTAGTTGGTTCTTACTTGTTTTAAAAAAACAGACACAGAGGTTTTAGGTGGTTTCTTACTTGTTAAAAACACAGACACAGAGGTTTTAGGTGGTTCTTACTTGTTAAAAGCACAGACACAGAGGTTTTAGTTGGTTCTTACTTGTTAAAAGCACAGACACAGAGGTTTTAGTTGGTTCTTACTTGTTTAAAGCACAGACACAGAGGTTTTAGTTGGTTCTTACTTGTTAAAAACACAGACACAGAGGTTTTAGGTGGTTCTTACTTGTCAGGGGGAAGTGTCTGTCTCAGTCTGAGCCTCTGGCCTCGCTCCTGAGACTCTGTTGTGATAAATCGTTATAAACTCAGAACATTCCTCTTCTGGAGCTGCTTCACAGACTCTGGGGCTGGACTCGGTGGATCCCGCGGTCAGACTCTGGAGCGGGGAACGGTATCGGCTCCATTATCATCAATACTCGGCTTTTTTCACGCTGCTCGGTTTGGTCTTTGCACGTCGACGTGAAGCCGACGTGAAGCCGACGTGACTGACGGAAGCACGCTGCTGCGTCACGTAGGGGTGGGGCCTCTGAGCGCTGCCATGGTAACCGCGCTGGGTGACTGCTGCCCTTTACGTGACCTGTCAGGCACTGTTTACCCCGACAAGAGCGTAATTATTCAACCTCTGAAATGATTGTGCTTTTATTTTTACAGAAGAGGCGTCGGGGTCATTTTATTTTTCCCGGACCTCGTTAAAAATCAAGTAAACGCCCTGAGACGTAACCTGACCTACAAACATTAAGTGTTGTGCTGCTAATGGCTGGATTGTATAATAATAATAATAATAGTATATTGTATGTCCACAGCCAGAAATGACAGAAATGTGAGGGCCCAGGGCAAGAGGCCTCACATGGGCCTCCCTCTGAGAGCAAAAGACGAAGTTTAAATCTGTCAACTGGACAAATCGTTGTAACCACAGTGGAACTGTAAACATCTATTGTCTCCAGTTTCAGCTGAAGACAATAGATGTTTACAGTTCCAGTGTGGTTAGCCCCTCCCTTCAGACAGATATAAGGCAGTGGCCACCAGTAATCTGACCAGAACTGAAGAAGAGGCTTGGACGAGCAGCAAAACGTCTTCACTCCTAGAACGAATTGTCCAATTACAGATTTAAACTTTGTCTTTTGCTGTGGCTCAGACCTGAACGACTGAAGGATTACACAGACAGATATATCTATAGTTATATTCATTCACTCATTCTACCCTGGGGCCCTGGACAGCAGACCCCTTTGTCCCCGTCCCCTCCCCTGTCCCCTGCCCTGTCCCCTGCCCTACATCAGCTGATGATCACTGAGCTTGACCAGGGGAGGCAGAGTCTGACACACTTGTCGGTCAAAACACATTTGGGACCATATCCTGTTCACCTCATCGCTCTGAGGTTTGGTCATATTTACACAGTTTATGTGAGTTGTTTTTTCATTTGAGAGCAGTGATCCTCTGTGTCTCCTCCATTTGAACTTGTTTGAGCTGCAGTGGCTCAGGTTCTGGAGACTCATGGTGACTGGCAGAAACTGTTGTATAAACAGAAGGAACTAGAAACTGTTTCAGTTGCATCAGCAGAATTCCTCATCAAGATCACTTTCAAAATCTACCCTAGGTTAAGTACTTTCATGCTACTTATTTTTACTGCAAAAGTACATTTTAAACAGTTACTTAAATACATTTATTTTCTGTCTGTAAAACTGTATCTGTGATCTCTGTGGAGACGCTGCTGCTGCTTTGTCTGGAATGTTACACAGTCACAATACATTATTTATCTTGAATTTATTAAATTACATGTTTTTAATTGCATAAATATGTAAAAAATCAAAGCATTTCAACTGTAGACAGGCTCGCCTCTCCACAGATTTGACCTGTATTTGATGGAGTCACCTTGTTTCCATGGAGACTGAGTTTAACGTCACACTGTAGAATATTTATTGAGATTACAATAGGTATCACGACTGATACTTTGCAGTGACATTGTGCTGGGGGATTCTGCCTGTATGTTTATAGCAGAATGTTCAGCAGTTACCATGGTAACACAATGCAAAACAATGTTAAGTTTTAAGATCGTCTGAAAACTCACGAAAAAACACAAAAGTGGTTTAAAGAGCACGTTTCCAGGAGCCTGTGGTCAGTCCGAGCTCATGGTCCTGTTTAAGAGTTTGATTTATACACAAAAAAGTGAGAGTGACTCACTGAAAAAGTGTTGGCTAATGCTAATGCTAATGCTGATGCTGATGCTAGCTAGCTTGTGACAGTTATGTTATTTGAGAGGGACTTGTTTACCAGCACAGATCGGCTCACCTGTAGTTGTAGTTCCAGCTAAATCATTTATTTTTGGTCAGATTATGTTAAAATAAAACTCAGACAGAGCAGTGCCTACAGTTAGCCTCACCCCATGGAGTTTTGATGACATTGTAAGGTATTTTCTAGCAGTGCAGAGCTACAGCAGACTGGTGTGTTCATGAGGACGCTCTGCAGAGCAGCGTGGAGCTCACAGGGACGAGTGGACAAAGAGACCACAGCCATGTTCAGGTCAGTCTGGTTAAAGCCACATCAGGAATTTTTGTTTAGAGTTTGAATGTGACACGACAAAGACCAGAAGACGACCCGCCTTATACACACACATACACACATACACACATATACACACACACACACACACACACACATACACACACACACACACATACACACGTACACACACACACACACATACACATATACACACATATATACACACATACACACGTACACACATACACACACACACACACACATACACATATACACACATATATACACACATACACGTACACACATACACACACACACACACACATACACAGATACACACATATATACACACATACACACTACACACACACACACACATACAACATCATCTGCAAAGGACCATATACACACGTACACACACACACACATATATCAACACATCCTCACCAAACACACACACACATACACACACATACTCTATACACACATACACACACATATATACACACATACACACACACATATATACACACATACACACGTGTGCGCACACACACACACACACACACACACACACATTCATTGTTCACTTTGTCCATGTGAAGCTCATTAAACCTTCTGACTTTATGTTTCAGATTTTTTTTTATCTCTCTGACACTTACACCAGAAACATTCTAACAACATCATCTGCAAAGGATCCATAGAAAAGTTACGTAATTCACCTTTAATCAAATTAGATCCTCCTCCAAAAATTATATGATCATTATATAGTCTCCTCTTTTCTCCTATAATTCCATATTACCCCGTATTATCTCATATTATCTCATATTATCTCATATTAGGGACATAGTCCCTCCACTGTGTCCTGGGTCTTCCCCGGGGAGGGAGGTGTCCAGGAGGCATCCTGAGCAGATGCCTGAGCCTCAGCTGCTCCGCTCCACGTGAAGGAGCAGCGGCTCTACTCTGAGCTCCTCCTGTGTGACTGAGCTCCTCACCCTGTCTCTAAGGGAGCGCCCAGCCACTCTGTAGAGGAAACACATTTCAGCCAAGTGTGTCCTCAAACAGCTCCACAGACACAAACAGCTCCTCAAACAGGTCCTCAAACAGCTCCACAGACACAAACGGCTCCTCAAACGGCTCCTCAGACACAAACGGCTCCTCAAACGGCTCCACACACACAAACGGCTCCTCAAACGGCTCCTCAGACACAGACGGGTCAGATGGCAGCTGCATCATGAGGCAGGTGGGATGAACAGGAGACGATGGCTCTGTGTTTACAGTCAGTTCAGGCTCAGAGGGAGTGTTACCAACATCTCTGCAGCAGGCGCTTTAAACCCACGGACCTGAGGTGAGTTTATTCAAACCTTTCACTCTCTTTAGACGTTATACACGTGTGTTTTATGTGTGGAGAGTTTGTGTGACATTTAGCACGAGAAACACCAGAATAAGCAGCAGGTAAAGAAGGGCTGGTTTGGTCGTGTAGTTACATAATAGTAAGAAGTAAAGCTGTAATACGACTGATGAAGCCGTTATGTCATTAAAACAGATTTGTAATTATCATCTTTGAAGTAGTAGTATTTTATTGGTGCATCTTGAATCATGAGTTTTTCTCTGCACATTTGCTCGTTCGTGTTTGTTCGTGTTTCTTTGTGAGGCTGTGGCTTGTGACTCGAGACGTGGTTGTGTTGGTTTTGTAAAGTTTGACTCGAGGCTCGACAGGCCTGTGACTCACTCGCCTTTAAACATCTGGGTTTAACTCGAGTCTTTGCCCTGTTTTTCTGCTCATTTTGTTATTTTGTATCTGATTTTTACCTTATTTTGATGCTTTTCCTTCAGTTTATTTCTTCATATTTTCGTTCTTATTCCTTGTTCCACGTGACGCCAGAAAGTTCCTGTTTGTGACTTTTGTTTCACTGATTCTGATTTAAATTATGATTATGACACATTTATGTATGCTGAAACAAATACATGAACAAAACAAGCATCCAGCTTTTCAATTCCGATACGATTCTGATACTTTAGCTTTAAGGATACCCGATACCAACCGATACTAGAGCCAGACACCAGAGACTGAAAACAGCATTTATTTCCTTTAAAGAAAAATAAAATAAGACAAAACTGATCCAAATGTGTTATGGACCTGTATTTATCTAAGAAACAACTTTGTACAAATAAAAGTTCAAATATTATAGACTTTCTGAGTAAATTGTCTTATTACATCAGTTTATAGTCCAGTCGAGTCGGGTTGTTCAGTGTTGGTGCTGATACCTGACACCAGAATCGTATCAGTGCATCTCCAAACAAAACTAAAACATTTGTGTCATTTTCTTTTCCAGAATGAAGCGTGGAAGTGCTGGTCTGAAGTCCAAGCGCCAAACCTTCCCCAGCCCCAAGCAGCGCGCCAAGAGGCTGAAGCAGACGGCGTGCAGCTTCGCCCCGAGCCGCGGCGAGGACTGGGGGAACCTGCCGCACCACGTGGTCCTGCAGATTTTCCAGCACCTGTCTCTGGTGGACCGGGCGCGGGCCTCCTCCGTGTGCCGCCGCTGGAACCACGTCTTCCATACTCCAGATTTATGGCGCCGCTTTGAGTTTGAGCTGAACCAACCGGCCACGTCCTACCTCCGTTCCACCCACCCCGATCTCATCCAGCAGATCATCAGGAAGCACGCCCAGCACCTGCAGTATGTCAGCTTCAAGGTAAAGTTGGTATCAGATATATCATTTTTCCCAGTCTGTTCCTCAGATTTCACCGGCCTCGCGCAGCATTTTTACCACACGCCTAAACAACATTATGTTCCTTGCCTAATCCAAACCATCTGCCGCTCGTTTGATTATGACTCACCACCTGGTTGGCAGTAGTCGTCTTAACACATCGAGCGACTGGGAGGATGCTTGCCCCTCAGTCTTCACATATTTGGTTTTTATCTGTGAACCAGGTGGACAGCTGCACAGAGTCTGCAGAGGCGGCTTGTGACATTCTCTCCCAACTGGTGAACTGCACCATCAAGACCCTGGGCCTCATCTCCACAGCACGGCCCAGTTTCATGGATGTGCCTCAGGTAGAAGCAGCTGAAGATGTTTATGTGACGTTCTTATTAGTTTAACACATCAGGACTTGTAGTGGTCACTGGTAACTGTCCACTCTGACCTTGTGTGTCTCCTCAGGCTCATTTTGTCTCCGCTCTGACCGTCGTCTTCGTCAACTCCAAGTCACTGTCGTCCATCAAGATCGATGACACTCCAGTGGACGATCCCTCGCTCAAACTGCTGGTGGCCAACAACAGTGACACGCTCAAGCTGCTGAAGATGAGCAGCTGTCCTCACGTGTCCCCGGCTGGTGACTACTGCAGGTTTCATTCAGACTGTCGTAACTGAAGGATGTACATGTGACATGTGTGTTTGCAGGGATCCTGTGTGTGGCGGACCAGTGCCATGGGCTCCGGGAGCTGGCGCTCAATTACCATCTTCTGAGTGACGAGCTGCTGTTGGCTCTCTCCAATGAGAAACATGTGAATCTGGAACATCTACGTATCGATGTGGTGAGTGAAAACCCCGGTCAGACCCACTTCCACAGCATCAAGAGGAGCAGCTGGGGGGCGCTAGTGCGCCACTCCCCAAAGGTCAACATCGTCATGTACTTTTTCCTTTACGAAGACGAGTTTGAGCCTTTTTTCCGTGAGGAGACGGCGGTCACTCACCTGTACTTTGGTCGAGCAGTGAGTAAAGAGATGCTGGGGCGGATCGGTCTGAACTGCCCCCGTCTGGTGGAGTTGGTGGTGTGCGCTAACGGACTGGAGCCTCTGGACAAGGAGCTGATCAGGATCGCAGAGCGCTGCAAAAGCCTGACGGCCATCGGCCTGGGCGAATGTGAAGTTACCTGCAGCGGCTTTGTGGAGTTTGTGAAGATGTGCGGGGGCCGGCTGACTCAGCTGTCAATCATGGAGGAGGCGCTGATCCCTGACAGCACATACAACATGGAGCAGATCCACGGCGAGGTGTCAAAGCATCTGGGACGCATATGGTTCCCTGACATGATGCCCACTTGGTGATGTAACCCAGGGTTTGCTGAGGAAGTCAGTTACACAATTACACACGTAAGCTAACATAACGACAGGCTAATGCTACTATTTATGACTTTTTGTGCAGCTGTAGTTTTGATAGACGATCGGTTTGTTTTTTTCAAAGATGATGAGGCTATTTCCAAAGTTAGAAGAACAGAAAGCGTATTACATCTTCAGCAAAAGAAAAATGAAATTCTGGCACTAAACAAAAGTTTCAGAGATGTTTGTCTGATTGGAGGAGCTAACTGCACTGAACTGCACCGTCGTGAGAGCAGCTCAGGACCCCAGTCTGCTGTACATCTCCATCTCAAAGACACTGACCTCCTCTGAAGACAGTGAGGTTCAGATCTGAGCCAAAGACATGGTTTAAGACGGAGTTAAAGACGACATTTTTCTTAGGGAAGACGATCCATCTTTGAGCAGTGATGGAGCCTTAAACATCATCTGTCTCCTGTTTATAACTCCATCCTCAAACCTAAACCTAAACAAAGAAAACAATAGTGCTATTATAGTGCCTGTATGCTAACAGTCTGTATGCTAATAAGTGTGAGCGTGCCCATTAGAGATCTGAACGATTATGTAAAATAGTCTCAGTTCACACTTGTAGCTCTTTAGACCGAGCCAAACAAACAGAAACTGTAAACAAACAGGGGAGTTAGCTTCAGTGTCGTTAGCTTCAGAGTCGTTAGCTTCAGTGTCGTTAGCTTCAGAGTCGTTAGCTTCAGTGTCGTTAGCTTCAGAGTCGTTAGCTTCAGTGTCGAGTAGCTTCAGTGTCGTTAGCTTCAGAGTCGTTAGCTCCTCCCCTCTGACAGATATAAGTGTCCAGACTTTTGTCCAGTGACAGATTAGATTTTTTCTTTTGGCTCAGACCCTCGGGGCTGAGGATGATCCTTATTGGTTGTTAAACCTCAGAGGCTTCTGTGTTTCTCTGTTTTTCATGATGGTGATGTTTTGAGGAGATCTTAACTCACAAATGCCTCACATTAACATGTTTATATGTATTTATTTAAGCCAAACAGTGTATTTTACATAAATATATGTATATTTATACGCCGCAGATCCAGTGGTTTCTGTTTCTTTGTATGAACATGTGAATGTGCCATGCTCCTGATTATTACAGTGGGTTTTTGGTCTGAAATGCTCTGGAGTGTTACTGATTCACTCTGTCCCATTTGACCTTTATGCAGTTGTGAGGTGTAGGCACTAGAGGGCGCCAGTGATCTAAGTGGCGCCAGTAGAATCTTATATAACCACTGCTGCTGTAAAATGAAGGAGGCCAGTGATGCATTTGGATTTCCATAGGACCCACTTTTTATTATCAGACTGTCACCTCTGTGTGTTCTGTTCTTTACATTAAACATCCAGCAGCCGCTTCAGTGCAGATACTTTTATATTCACATTTATGTCATAAACACATCAGGCCCAGCCTCATGTTGCACTCTGTAGTGACAGAGGATTCTGAATGTAAAACTGTCCTGTGTTTGTACAACCTGCCGGAGCAGTGCTCTGAGAGGACAGGCCTGCTCTCCTGCTCAGACTAAACAGGTTCATCAGGACGATCCACACACTGTTTCCTGAGAGACGAGAGAAGCAGTGACGCTGTAACATATGTTCCTCTAACTGTGAATAAATAAAACAGATTACTCTTGTCCTGAGTGCCTTGTGCCTTGTGCCTTGTGCCTTGTGTCTTGTCCTCATAGACTGCCCGGTCTGTGGCGGCTCTCTGTGATCACGTTAAGTGTGAACTCATCCTCCATAATAGAGTCATCATTAAGGCTCTCCAGTGAGGGGGAGGGGGGGTCAGACTCGTCCAGGGTTTTGTGCTGGACCCCTCCCCTGAAGCTCCTCCACTCCTTCATCCATTGGTCCCGCACCGACGGCTCCAGTGTGTCCAAATGCCGGGCCTGAGCGATCGGGGAGGGGGCGATAGAGTTCTTCAGCACGTGAAACAGGTACCTGGGGGAAAAAGAGGCTGGTGAGAAACTAGGCCAGAGAAAAATATGCAGCTCTTTGATTTAAATCACAACATTCCCACTAAATATGAGCTCTGAGCTCCGGCGTCAGCGGCGGAGGAACAACGCAGTCCTCCACGACCTTCACAATCCAAACCAGTTTATAATCTGAAATCTTTGCATCGCAGCAGAGTCTGAGCGAGCGACGTGTCCTTGTACATCCTGATGAGCTCTACAGATAATATACATCATGTGTTGAATGGAAATATTACATTAGATTATGTCTGGCCTCAATAGTAACAATTTCAAACACATCCACAGAACTTACTGACTTTATTCGGCCTGCACACTCTGTAAATGAGACTAACCCGTGCTTTCTTTGTAGAGGCACGTCCGGGGGGAATCCCGCTCATTTCAAGGGAGAATTTGGGAAAAGTTTCGCCATAAAATCTGATATAAAGTAGTTTCAGTTTGTGTCAGATGTTCAGAGTTTATGTGCAACAGTGAGTCAACACCGGGGGAGACCCGGGACACGCTGGAGAGACGATGTCTATCTGTCCTGGGAACGCCTTGGGGTCCCACCGGGGGAGCTGGAGGACGTGTCTGGGGTGAGGGAAGTCTGGGAGTCCCTGCTCAGACGGCTCCGTGACCCGGCCCCGGAGAAGAGGAAGGATGGAGAATATCACTGCTCTGATTCTCTGAGACTTTAACCTCTGTCGTCCAGATAGAAACTTATTTATGATCAAAATCAGCCCAATGCAGAAGAATACAACCAAAATGAAGAGACAGCGCCACCTTCTGGAGCAAGGTGAAGAAATGTACTCTGCAGTAACATCACCATATACTATAGTAATACAAATAAATACTATAGTAATACAAATATATACTATAGTAACACAAATATATACTATAATAATACAAATAAATACTATAGTAACACAAATATATACTATAGTAACACAAATATATACTATAGTAATACAAATAAGTATTATAGTAACACAAATATATACTATAGTAATACAAATATATACTATAGTAATACCTGGGGAGCAGTGCGACGACGGTGGAGATGAGACAAACCAGGTAGAACATGGGGTCGGCCATCTGGATCTGGAGGGTCCAGTACCCGCTGTAGTTCAGATACATGACGCCATAGGCCAGAGTCACTGCGAAATACAACAACACGCTCCCCAGAATGACCAACGCGTGCACGACCGTCTGGAAGAAAAGCACGTGTGAGGATTTCACAGTGAAACTGTCTGAACTCTGCCGTCGAAACATACCCAGGCTTTGATCTCGATCGACAGGTGAAGCAGGATGGTAAACAGGGAAATAGTGTTCAAGGGAGTTCCAAAGGCAAAAACGCCTATGTCCGAACCTCTGTATGTCTGAAGGCAAAACAGGAGTTAAAATATGTTTTTATGACGGGCTCAGAAGTGCCACGTCTTTACTCACATAGTACGGGATGAAGAACGCCACCAGACTTTGGTAAAACGCATCGAGCATGGACATCCAGAACGTGAAGAAGCTGTACTCCTAGAAACGCAAACGGCACATGATCAAATCCACAGAAACCCGGAGGTAGGATGACCCCTACACTACTTTGAATGACCCCACCGTACTCTGGATGACCCCACCCTACTGTGGATGACCTTACCCTACTCTGGATGACCCTACCCTACTCTGGATGACCCTACCCTACTCTGGATGACCCCTACCCTACTCTGGATGACCCTACCCTACTCTGGATGACCCCTACCCTACTCTGGATGACCCTACCCTACTCTGGATGACCCCTACCCTACTCTGTCCAGGCCTCCCTCTGTCCCTTGGTCTTGAGCGGCTCTGGCCCCACAGACTTGAACTTTTTCTGCAAATGGATCCACATTAGTCCTGGAGACAGCTGCACTTGCCTGTCCTGATTTAGTCCTGATTTAGTCCTAGTTTAGACCTGGTTTAGTCCTGGTTTAGTCCTGGTTTAGTCCTGGTTTAGTCCTTGCTCAATCCTGGTTTAGTCCTGGTTCAGTCCATGGGAGTGGATCTCTCCTTCACTGTGGTTCTCATCAAGGTTTCCTCTTTTTCTTTTTTTCTTTTTTCCATTTTCGAGGAGGAGGGTCTGAGGACAGGGGGCGCTCTGGGACAGTGCAGGAGGAGGGTCTGAGGACAGGGGGCGCTCTGGGACAGTGCAGGAGGAGGGTCTGAGGACAGGGGGCGCTCTGGGACAGGTCTCCATTTGCTTGTTTTGTCGGTTTCACTGTTGATTTTCTAACTTTCTGTTGGTTAAATCCCTCAGAATCATGTTCAGGACTAAGAGGCGACGGCTGTTGTGGTTTTGGACAAAAATAGATTGAACCGAGTCAAATATTGTCAAAAATAACTTCTATTCTTCACATTCAGCTGATTTAAATACTGTGAGTGCTGGACTGACCCCTTTGCCCTGTCCCGTCCTGTACAGCTCGGGGAGGCCCAGCAGCATCTCCGCAGACACGTCTTTGTCCATGATGCCAAACATCACGGGAGGAACCGACGTGAAGATCAGGTTGAAGAAAATCATGAGCCAGTGGTCGATCATCGCGTTCGCCGTGAAGCCACAAAAGAACTGGTACCAAAACAGCAAGTTGACGTTGGCCTAAAAAAAAAAATTTTTTAAAATGTTTGTGTAAAAAAAAATGTCCAGGCCTGATCCAGAGTAAAAGAACATTTAACATCAACTGGACAAAAGGAGTGAAGACGTTTGGCTGCACATCCAAACCTGGTTTAGACCTGGTTTAGTCCTGGTTTAGTCCTGGTTTAGACCTGGTTCAGTCCTGGTTTAGTCCTGGTTTAGACCTGGTTTAGTCCTGGTTTAGACCTGGTTTAGACCTGGTTCAATCCTGGTTTAGTCCTGGTTTAGTCCTCGTCCTGGTTCAGTCCTGGTTTAGTCCTAGTTTGGTCCTGGTTTAGACCTGGTTTATTCTTGGTTTAGTCCTGGTTTAGTTCTGGTTCAGTCCTGGTTTAGACCTGGTTTAGTCCTGGTTTAGTCTTGGTTTAGACCTGGTGTAGTCCTGGTTCAGTCCTGGTTTAGTTCTGGTTTAGTCCTAGTTTGGTTGGTTTAGTCTGGTTTAGACCTTTAGTCCTGGTTCAGTCCTGGTTTCCTGGTTTAGACCTGGTTTAGTCCTGGTTTAGTCCTGGTTTAGACCTGGTTTAGTCCTGGTTTAGACCTGGTTTTTAGTCCTGGTTTAGTCCTGGTTTAGACCTGGTTTAGTCCTGGTTTAGACCTGGTTTTAGTCCTGGTTTAGACCTGGTTTAGTCCTGGTTTAGTTTAGTCCTGGTTTAGACCTGGTTTAGGCCTGGTTTAGGCCTGGTTCAGTCCTGGTTCAGTTTAGTCTGGTTTAGTCCCTGGTTTAGTCCTGGTTTAGTCCTGGTTTAGTCCTGTTTGGTTCTGGTTTAGTCCTGGTTCAGGCCTGGTTTAGTCCTGGTTTTGTCCTGGTTCAGTCCTGGTTTAGTCCTGGTTTAGACCTGGTTTAGTCCTGGTTTAGTCCTGGTTCAGTCCTGGTTCAGTCCTGGTCCTGGTTCAGTACTTCTTCGGCCTGTATTTGAAGTATTTGACAGTAAACTCACTGCGTTCTTGTAGAAGAAGTAGATGACCATGTTGGCCAGGCGGCTGTAGCACCAGTGTCCGTGGACCAGGAGCAGTTTTTTTAAGTGTCTGAATCGAGGAATCGCGAAGTCACTGGCCATGACCGCCTGCGGAGACGAGGAGGAGACGTTTGGGAGGTGCAAACAGGAGGAGCTTGATTTGTTTAAAGGGACGGGCCTCACCTGCATCCCCTCCTGACCACATACGCCCACGCCAACGTCCGCCGCCTGGATCATGTTCACGTCGTTGGCGCCATCACCTGAGGTCACAGAGAGAGGGCGCTGTTTAAGGCGAGGGGAACTAAAGTACGGTGTGTTTTCTGTTCTATATTTCTACTGACTAACAAACATCTCGATATTAGTCTGAAGATTCTTTATTAAAGTCCTTAGTTTTGGAAAAGTACAGACGCCAGACCAACAAAATACTTGAGTAAAAGTAAAAGTATCACATGAAAAAGTACCTGTTTAAAAATGTACTTAAAGAGTATAAAGTAAAAGTATTTCTCACAGATTTTGAGTCTTATAAAACTTCAAATGTGGTGATTTTGATAAAGATTTGAGCTGAATTTTTCTGTGTCAAGTCTCTGTGATGGAATCTGCAGCTTTAAACGGGAGAAGGAAACAGTCGAGTTTTACTGTAAAGGTTTAAAGGCGGAGGCTTAAAGTAAAGGTGGTGTTTACGTGAGTGGTATGTTAACGATTCCTGGCACATGACATAACATCTATCATTATCTATTATCTATTTATAGACTATTTTATTTTATATTTTTACTGTTTTATGCACTGTTGACACTATTCTTATTGCACGACATTTTATTCTTATTTAAATGACATTTTATTCTTATTCTTAAATTTCTATCCTGTGGTCGTGGCATCTGATAACTAAGAGAATTTCCCCTCGAGGATCAATAAAAGTGATTCTGATTCTTCTAACAACATTCTATGAGATAAACACATAAAAACATTATAATATTGTGAACGTGGAGCTTTTGTGGCTGGAGACACTGGGACATGACCCAAACAGGCACGGTTAAAACCAGGTGTTTTTAGACGTTTTATGTCCCATCGAAAAATGGCGTCGCAAAACAGCACGGACATAAAAAAACCAGTTTGTTGTTTGTACCGTGTGCGTGTTAAAAATGGCGTCATCTGTAGCGTGTTAAGATGGCGTCTGTAGAGTGTGTTAGACGCGTCGCCTGTTAAAGATGGCGTCATCTGTAGAGCGAGTTAAAAATGGCGTCTGTAGAGCGTCGCTTGTAGAGCACGTAAAGATGGCGTCTGTAGAGCGAGTTAAAGATGGCGTCTGTAGAGTGCGAGTTAAAGATGGCGTCGCCTGTAGAGCGAGTTAAAGATGGCGTCTGTAGAGCGAGTTAAAGATGGCGTCGCCTGTAGAGCGAGTTAAAGATGGCGTCGCCTGTAGAGCGAGTTAAAGATGGCGTCGCCTGCAGAGCGAGTTAAAAATCTCGTCGTCTGCGTGTCTTACCCACGGCGAGCGTCATGACCTTGAGTTTCTCCCTGATGAGCGTCACCACGTGACTTTTCTGCAGTGGCGTGACTCGGCAGCACAGCACCGAGCGGCAGCGTTTGGCCAGATCGATGAAACGATCCCGTAGGTCGGGAGACGTCGCCATGGTCAGAGTGCGGCCGTCGATCACCAGGGAGACGTCCGGCGTGGTGTCCACGTTACGAGGGTCATCGGCGAATCTCCTGACCTCCTCCAGAGCGCAGTCCAGGACAGACGTGCAGGTGATCTGGAAAGCACAGGCAGCAGAGTGAACAAAAGCTGAAGCTGGAGGTTGGCAGTTCAAATCCTGCTCTACATAAACGTCACTGGTTGAGAGGTCGGTTGTCGGTGCAATTCCAGCTCCCACAGATGAAGGCTGTTGTTGTGTCCTTGAGCAAATAACAATAACATGAAGGAGCATCACAAACCTGTCGAAATGTCTTGTCTTAAAATCATTGGACTGGTGCAGCCACAGCTAAAACACAAACTACATAGACCATGATCCTTTGCGGTTTCAGTGCAGACGACACAAAGAAATAACTGTTATTAATCACTTTTAAATCATAATTCTGTGGAGTGTGACAGAACCAAAGTCGTGTCAAGACGTTTTAGAAGAAAAAGTCGTCACAGCCTCCACAAAAATATCTCAGTAAACCTCAGACGGTGAGAGGCTCGTCACGGCGTCGAGAGGTTTGGATCGTTACATCGCTAACGGCACGTAGCCTACAGAACAATGTTAGTCGTACTGGAAGCTAATGAAGTACAAGTACTAATGAGAGCTGTATCTGTACTTTCTACTCTACTACATGAAAAGTAAAAGTACTTTTCATCAGATTTGAGGAAACATGTTCGTGGAAACATCCTGAGTTCAAGTTTTGGCTTTTAGCAAAACAAAAATACATAAAATTCATAAGAAAAATTAAGAAATGGATTCATATTGTTACCTCGACCAAAATATGTCTCATTTTTAATCAACACTTTTTACTCTTAAAGTACATTTTTAAACTCAATACTTTTACTTAAGCAGATTTTTTTCATGTGATACTTTTACTTGAGTGACGTTTTGCCTCTGCATCTGTACTTTAACTTAAGTAACAGTGTGAAGTACTCGATCCTCCCTGGTCTCTCGTTCGTCTCTGTTTGAGCTCCATCGTTTGCAGCTGTGTGTGATTGTCTGCAGCGGGGTAATGGCTGCAGGAGTGTAACCCCACGGACCCGTTTTCCTCGTGTAATCAAGTTACCCTGGTAAAAATAGTGCATCACCAATACTCCCTGTTCTGTGACATGATCGAGGCCTAATTTCCTGTGAGAGTTGGATATTAGCCCGCTAATTAGATATGAAAGCATTAGTTATTGTGCTGGGGCTCGCTGGCTTCATTCATCATCACGAAGAGTCCTGCCTGAAGGGAACGTGGCGGCCCCTGGGCTCCGAGCGCCGCTGTGAACGTGCTAAAGAGGATTGGGCCTCGCAGTGTTTGGGAGGGAGATTATTGTTTTGTTTGTTTAGTTTGAATGAGCTGGACACAGTTAAAATATCTTGTCACAAAAATAATGTCAAATACTAGTATATTAAAACTGCAGAACATGTTGCAGGACTGTTTTATTCATGGACATGGCTAACCTGCTAACCATCCACTCTGGCTCCAATTCATTTTCTGTGTAACCTGTAAATCAACTTCATGTCCCCTCTCTCTGTCCCTGCTGCTTCAGACTCATTTTGGTCTTAAATGTTCGTATTAACCCTCTACATGATCCTGGGGTTTTTATTTCACGTCTGTGTCTGTAAATCAACATATGAACATTAATAACAGACACATCAGGTCCTTCTTTCTCCTTCTTAGCAACAGGTTTGATTGACAGTGTTGCTAAGCGCCCGCTCCCTGTTAAACCAGTGGTGTGGGCTGAAGGGGCGTTACCTTCAACAGGCTCGCTCTGGATTGGCTCTTTGGTTGCTATGATACTCGTGGTCACTGTGTGTTGCTCTGTGAGATATTTGTGATATTTGTGATATTTGTGATATTTGTGATGTTGAGCGGCGCTGCAGGGTCCCGGGGCCTCACCTTGTTCTGGCAGCTCATGTTGATGAGCAGGTCGTCCGGCTCCAGGAGTCTGCAGGCGTAGCCGATGTTGACCGCCGTCTCGGTCTTGTCTCCCGTCAGCACCCACACCCGGATCCCCGCCTCCCGCAGAGACATGATCGTGTCTGGGACGTTGTCCTGCAGACGGTCCTCCACACCTGTCGCCCCTGCACCACAGAGACAGTCACGCCGGACATCCACACACACATGCATATACACACACACACACAAACACATGCATACACACACATACACATACACGCACACATATACACACACAGACACACACAGACACATCCACACACACATGCATACACACACATACACATACACGCACACAGACACGCACACAGACACACACACACACATACATACACACACACACAAACACACACACCACACACACACACACACACACACACACACACACACACACACACACACACACACACACACACACACACACACACACACACACACACACACACACACACACACACACACACACACACACACACACCCACACACACACACACACACACACACAGTGTGTCATGTGCCTGTGTGTTTTACCCAGCAGACACAGGTCAGTTTCTATCTCCGCAGCCGAGTCCATGATCAGCTGTTCTCTGTCGTTCATCGCAGTCAGAGCCTGTCGTCTCGTCACCGTCCAGCTCCCAAACTCACTGTCACTCAGCACCTGCAGAGACACGCCGTTAAGGAGAACTCAGGAGAACAGAGAACATGGAGAACACGGAGAACACACGGAACACACAGAACACAGAGACACGGCATTAAGGAGAACTCAGGAGAACAGAGAACACGGAGAACACACAGAACACAGAGACACACAGGACATGGAGAACACACACAGAACACAGAAAACACAGAGGACACAGAGAACACTTTCAGGGACCTTTTTGGCGATGCAGAGCGTGCGCAGGCCGTCTTTGGCGTAACAGTCCAGATGTTGTTGAGTGTCTGAGGCTGTGCTCGTCCTGCCTCCACACGGAGTCTCGAGAAGCTCCATAATGGCATAGTCTGCTCCTTTAGTGTAAAGAATGACCTGTTTGGAGATGGGGTGTCTCACCAACACAGACATCCTCTTCCTGGTGGAGTCAAAGGTCAGAGTGTCCAGCACCTCGTACCTGAGCTGCGCTCCAGACGGGAGCCGGACCGTGACGCTGTCAGGGGTCCGGGACAGCAGGACGAAGCCATATGCCTTGGCTGCGTGCACTAAGGCGGCCTCGTCTGGACTCTCCGCCTCGTAGCAGAGCTCATCTGAGGGCACGGCGGGGGTAGTGCCCTGGGGCGGGACATGGAGGGAACGTGTCTGCCCCCTGGTGGGTTCCCCAGAGAGCTCCCGAGCGCTCAGGCCGATGTCCGGAGTGCTACGGAGCCGGGGACGAGTCCAGGAACCGAGTTTTTTCATCAAACTGGAGAAAGTGTCTAATGGGTTGGACTGACTCCTCAGAAACACAGGAGCCTGAAACAAAGACAAACGTTTTACACAAGTCGTGGCTTCACAAACAACATTTAATTTTAAAAATCACAATGTAGAGAATTTAGTGACAATGTGTTTAAAATAAAACTGACCAAGACGAGGACTGCAAATGTATCATGTAGTGTGTGTGTGTGTGTGTGTGTTTGTGTGTATGTGTGTGACTGCATGTGTATGTGTATGTGCTTGTGTGTATAGGTGTGTGTGTGTATGTGTGTGTGTCTAAATGTGTGTGTGTGTATGTGTGTGTGTCTAAATGTGTGTGTGTGTGTTACACGTGTGTGTATACATGTGCGTGGATGTGCATACGTGTGTGTGTATGTGTGTGTGTGCTTGTGTGTGTATACATATATGTGTGTGTATAGGTGTGTGTGTGTGTGTGTATACGTGTGTGTATGTAAACGTGTGTGTGTATGTATGTGGACGTGCATACATGTGTCTGTGTGTGTGTGTATGTGTGTGTATGCATGTGCTTGTGTGTGCATGTGTGTGTGTATGTGTGTGTGTGTGTGTGTGTGTATACATGTGTACGTGTGCGTGCATACGTGTGTGTGTGTGTATGTGGACGTGCATACATGTGTCTGTATGTGTGTATGTGCTTTTGTATGCATACATGTGTGTATGCATATGTGTGTGTATACATGTGTGTGTGTGTATATGTGTGTGTGTATACATGTGTGCGTGTTTGAACACACACAGTTCCATCAGAATAACAGCTCATATTCGGTGGTGTTGCTCGGTGCATCTCTCGTCTCGTGTGTCCTCCATCTCTACTTCATCTACAGAAGCCGAGCACTCACCCTCCGTCTCTTCCCTGTTGCCATGGAAACCACCACAGTGTTGCAAATGGCGAGAGCCAGAAAAAAGTCCAGGTAGGCATCTATCCTCTCCGTCCCCCTGATCTGCCGGAGGAGCTTCTGATCCGGGACGACCTCAGTTTCCTGTTTGTGAGGAGGTAAAGTCTTTATTAAACAAACGACACAGCTGCCGTGTTTCACTGGCACATTACACAGCGACTGTCTCCGGCCCTGCACATTACACCTCAGACCGAGCACCTGCTGAAACCTGTTTGGAAAAATCTTCTTTCCTCTTCCCTCCTGCGTCTCTCCGGGCTGCCACTCTGCCCCGAGACAAAAATAGACCAGGAGCAGGTGAAGTGTATATAAGACAGTCGTGCCTAAACTGGAGTGTGCGTTTACAGTGTCAGCGGCCGGCGCCAAACGACGCCCCGGCGTGACCATATGTCCCGTCACCGTGGAGACGCAGAGCCAAAATGGATGTGCACCCAGCAGCTCTGCCGTCTGCATGAGGACTGGACGAGGAGGCAGGTTTATGTCAGATATTCAAAGTGTAGAAAACGGCCCTGAAATCCAAACTAACTGTTGGAGATGTAGACGATGAACGATAGTCAGGTCTTTTTTATGTACACTACAGGGTCTCAAGGCAGAAGTATCACACAGGCCCCTTTTAATACAAACGAAGAGGCAGAAATTCAGATTCTGGGCTCCAAAGACCCTGAGTACAACAGACCCCTTTGTCCCTCGTCTACTCCCCTGTGTCGTTCTGTTTTCTCCACTATAACATGTTTGTATTGGATATTTCTCATTTAATTATGTTATTTTGGGGAAACAGTTTGTGGTCTATTGTCGTTTTTTGCAACTATTTTATTCAGCTGAAGTAATAACTCTGTTCCCTCCTCAAAAACAGACCTGGAGTTGTGTTTTGTTTCATTCACACATGTTTAACACTTTATTATTAGTCTGTAACATCTCCAAAGCTCAAAATGCTCCGTTCCACCTTGTGATGTCATGAAGTGGTAGTTTTCAGGTGAATATCTCCTTTTACCTTTTCGTTCAGTAGAGACTGGCAATTTTTCCAGGGCTGAAATGATCCAAATGATACTACTGAAGGTGTGTGGAGTTTAAAAACACAGTGGAGCACTTCCTGTATTACCACATGATGACATCACAAGGTGGAACAGAGTGTTTTCAGTTTGAGAGAAGAACTCAATGAAAGTAGAATGAAACAAAAAGAGAAGAATGAATGAAACAAAACACAACTTAAAGAATAGAGTCATATGGGCCAGTTCCTTTTATATAAAACTGACTCAGGGGCCATTTCGGTGTCATTTCGGTGTCGTTTTGGTGTCGTTTCGGTGTCATTTTGGTGTCATTTTGGTGCCATTTTGGTGTCGTTTCGGTGTCGTCATTTTGGTGTCGTTTTGGTGTCGTTTCGGTGTCGTCATTTTTCGGTGTCGTTTTGGTGTTGTTTTGGTGTCGTTTCGGTGTCGTTTTGGTGTGATTTTGGTGTGATTTTGGTGTCGTTTTGGTGTCCTGTTTGGTGTGATTTCGGTGTCATTTTGGTGTCGTTTTCGGTGTCGTTTTTCGGTGTCGTTTTGGTGTGATTTTGGTGTCGTTTTGGTGTCGTTTTGGTGTCGTTTTCGGTGTCAGAGCTGGTGTTCCTGTTTCACCAGAGGACGCTGAAGGCGTCGTTTTTGTGGCGTTTGCGGTGTCGTTTTCGGTGTCATTTTTCTTCTCTGGAGGCTCCTCAGAGTCCAGAGACCACAGCTGTTTGGCGGACGGAGTTTTGTGTCATGAAGGTCACATCTTGGTGTTATTTTGGTGTCGTTTTGGTGTTGTTTTCGGTGCAGAGCTGCATGTTCCTGTTCTCACCAATAAACATGTGAAGGCGACGTCAAAGCTATTATACCGCTTTTGCAGTGTTAAGACATACTTCATCTTTAGTGTTCCTTTCAGAGTCCAGAGACACAGCTTTTTGGTTTGGACGAGTCAGATGTGCTGAAAGCACATCTTCATTCTTCATCATTATTGATTGATTTTTGGATGATGCGACTAATAAACGCACAGCTGTGAAAAAATATAAAACCATTACAATAAACATGTAAGAAACACAAAGCTATTATACCGGACACAGTATTAAGACATAAGTGGCACAGGGGTATGTGTGAGGTTTCTGGAGAATAAGTTGCACTGTTTTTCATTGTTTGCCGTTGTGTTGATGTGATTTTGATGTGAAAGGTTATTGAGGTTGTGTTGAGGT
The DNA here is from genome assembly GCA_019594935.1 of Periophthalmus modestus. Lineage (NCBI taxonomy): Eukaryota > Metazoa > Chordata > Actinopteri > Gobiiformes > Gobiidae > Periophthalmus > Periophthalmus modestus. The sequence continues at coordinate 17,660,350 of JAIEZT010001368.1, read as the reverse complement.
TTTTTCTTCATTATTATGCAGGTTTGTTTGGGTTGTGTTGCGATTGTGTACTCTGTGTTGAACACGGTCATTTAGTGGCACAGTTGGGTTGTGTTGAGGTTGTGTTGAGGTTGTGTTGAGGCTGAACCGTGTTGGGAAGTAACTGAACACATGAACCAAAAATACACACGGTAATGATCTGATATTTTGCATTTAGTTCAGAGTTGGCACATTTTGTTGCTCTTATAGCTGTTTACATGTTGTTGTTGTTGTTTGTTTGTGACTTGGTTGCTATGGCGACGATGATGTGAAGGTTCGGTTGGTCGGTTCCTGGTCTGTTTTTGAGGTGCTGTTGTTCTTCTCTTGCTTTGGCCTGGGCCTAACTGTGTCTGGTACTAACTAAGATACAAAATGATTGTGTGAGGTGGCCACACTTTTCCCCGTGGTAGTGCTGACTGTGGAGACGTACCGTTCTCCTTGTGCGGATACTCTGTTCCCATGATGGAGCATCGTCGAAACACCATCTTGTTTTCGGTGAGCGTGCCCGTCTTGTCGGAGAAGATGACCTGGATCTGTCCCAGGTCCTCTGTGATGTTCAGGGCCTTGCACTGCACTGTAGAGTCTGTGTCCTCGTCGTACAAATCCACGTCATTCGTGATGAAAAAGATCTGGCCCATCTTCACCAGCTCAATGGAAACGTAAAGCGAAATGGGAATCAGAACCTGAGAAACGACGTGAAGCAGAGACAGAGATTAAACAAATGTTAAGGAGACAAAAAGGTTTTTTTTTAGAGAAGAATCGTACAGGACAGATCTCAACCACAGACGGCATAAAGGTCGGGATGGTCGGGATTTCAAATATGGAACTGCTCCGAAATTCACCTGTACCTGCTCGAGCCGCGACGAGCTTCATTTGGAGCTGAGGCTGTGGACGTCACACTCACTTAATCCACTTCTTTACACAGTCTGTGGGATTTAAAACAACCCCAATGTCCAATGAAGTTTGGACCCTGTGTAAAACTTAACAAAAATATAGAATATAATGATTTGCAAATCCTTTTCATCCTATATCGAACTGAATAAACTACAAAGACACAATATTTAATGTTCACACTGATAAACTATTGTTTTTATGCAAATATTCACTCATTTTCAATTTCATATCTGTTCAAACACGTTCAAATAAATGTGAGCCAGGGGCATGTTTACCACTGCGTTACATCAACTTTACTTTTAACAACAATCAGTAAAAGTTTGGGAGCTGAGGAGAATGTTCAGAGGTTTAGAAGATAGATAGATAAGAACTTTATTAATCTCTTCAGGTGTCCGGCAGCAAACACACACTTGCACAAACACACATAATAATTAAGTAAAAAACAGTAAAAAAACTATAAAATATCAAAACAATTCTTTAACAGTTCATATCAGGCAGCTCTGTTAAACAGCCTTGAAGGGACAAACGACCTCTTGAAGCGCTCTGTCCTGCAGCGCAGTGAGAGGAACCTGTCAGTTTATCAGTTTTAAAATCACGTCTTTGTAGTTTATTCAGGATTTGCAGATCATTGTATTCTGTATTTTTTTCTTCATTGAAATTTGGGCTGTAAGTTTTTTTTTAAGTTTTCTTCCCTCTCCTTTTCTTAAATCAGATAAATATGTGAAATGTGCATTAAGTGAAGTGTAAACATGTATTCTCACTTCTTCTTCATTAATCTGCTCAAAATAAATAAATAAACCAACGAATGAAAAGGTAAAAAGTTGTTTTTCAGGCCTCAGTCCAGCAGTACCTGCAGCAGGATGATCATGCTGAAGAACATGTAGAAACTGGCCAGACTGGGAGGGTCCAGGTGCCCGTCGCTCTGTGGGACGAGGTACAGGGGGACGCCGGGCATCGACTCCAGCCATAAGTAATGTCCTGTACGAGAGAGTCAGGGGTTAGTCACACGGACGGTTCTGTCTCACCTTCCCCTCGTCTCCTGTTTGGTTTATCGAGGGCTTTTAAATATACTTTAGGAGGGATCCAGTAAAACAGGGAATGTACTTGACTAAAGACTGACCCAGAGACCCGATGAGGCACATGAGAAACAGAAGGAGGATGCAGAAGATCACGTCCACGTTGAGGCGACGCTCCAGGCGGCTGCGTTTGTACCTCGGGCCGTTGTTGTTCAGCATCGACTTGGTTTCATGACCTGGAAATCAGACGGAAACAAAAATATATGTAACAAAATGCACTACTCTTCAGTAATTAAAATAAGACAGAAGAACTGACAGCTCACGACGGCAGGTCTAGAGGTTCAATGACAGGAAAAGGTAAAGTAGAAAACTGTTAGAAAACTGAGCTAAGACTAAACCACTGTTGCTTATCTCCCTCCCACCACAGACGTGTAAAGAAGCGACGGAGAGAGTGAGACGTCACCCACAGCTTCAGCTCCAAATGAAGCTCATAAAGGCTGGAGCTGGTGTAACGACTAATCTGAAGCAGAGTTACATGTTTGTAATTCTGATGTGAGTATCATAGCAACCAAAGAGCCAATCAGGAGCGAGGCTGTTGAAGGTAACGCCCCTTTCCGCCCACACCACTGGTTTAACAGGGAGCAGGCGCTTAGCAACACTGTCAATCAAACCTGTTGCTAACGCTAACAGGAGCGACGTCGGGGAAAGAAGGACCTGATGTGTCTGTTTTTAATGTTCATATGTTGATTTACAGACACAGACGTGAAATAAAAACCCCAGGATCATGTAGAGGGTTAATACGAACATTTAAGACAAAATGAGTCTGTCTGAAGCAGCAGGACAGAGAGAGAGAGACAGCTTTTTACACAGAAAGTGAATTGAAGCCAGAGTCGATGGAGCAGGAAGTGCGCTCATGATCACTTCCTGTTTGGAACGCGGCGGCTAGCAGGTTAGCTACATTCATAGATATAAACAGTGTGTGGTTTTGATGCGTCTTACCGGCGTACACCACGAAGCCGATGGCGTAGTCCGTGTTCCGCACGGTGCAGCCTCGCAGCAGCAGGTTTGAGATTCCAGCACCAAGTTTTTCTTTATCCACTTTCTCTCTGCAGCAGATGAGATACTTTCAGAGCGAACAGGCACATACATCACTGCTTAATCAATTCTTATGAGCTTTAGGACATTAGCAGGGCAGGCTAGCTAAGCCTGGAAAATCAATGTTAGTCTAATGTGATTTACCTGTGAGCTCAGCGCTGTGATACTCACATGAAGCACTTGAAGTGGTTCAGGTTGTTGTTGGGTTTTTCACAGACTACGACGCCGGTGAAGGATTCAGGCTCAAACTCAGGATCCTAAACGGGAGCCGAGGGAAAAGTCACTGAGGAAGATTCGGAAGCTGAAAAATGTAACTAGACCTGAACTTTGACAGGTTCAATAATGCATCAAACAAAGTGGCCTATAAATACTGCTGCTCGCGTCATCCTGGAGGAATGCACGGCCTGTTTTTTTAATGCCAATCAAAATAAAGGCAGGGATGGGCATCTGGGTGTCGACGGAGTAACCGCAGAGAGCCAGAGCTGCACTGACACAGCACAAATGTGGTTTGAGCTGTGGTTTGAGTGAAATCTGTCACCACCGTAATATCAAATCAAACAAGGAACAGGCCAGCTGGGAAAGTTACAAGAAATAATTATGATTAAATAAGCTCTGAGCACAGCAGCACGCCGCCTCCTGAGTCCCAGAACTTAAAATAAAACAGATTATTAACATTTAAATGAATGAAAGAGAAGAATAACTGTTTTTACATGTAGATTATTTCTGTTTGTTTGTACTTTAATGTTTGTCCTGCCTCAGAATGAGACACAAACACATGTCCTCCGCTGAAGTGTTCACCTCAGTCGTTTTGTCTTTCACCCTCAGGTCACTGTCGTCTGTCTGATCTTTAAATATTTATTATTTTTTTCGCGTGACAAAAGCCTCACAGATGTTTGAGGAGTGACATTAATCCTATCAAGACTCGCAGGTGACGCCAGGACAAATTATATGTTTCTCGTAATCGAATGTATGCACGACAGACCAGACTAAAGCCAAACTGCGGGACATTCCAGGCTAAGCAAAGAGATCTCCATAGAGACACGAAGGCGACAGAGCCCCCGCGGGAAATGTTACATAGTGCAATTTTAAAAACTTTTTTTTCATTGTATTAATTTATCTTTATTTGTATAGAAAGAGCCCAGTGAGAGTCAAAAACAGAACAATCCAAACAGACACACACAGGTTAGGGTCCCTTTAAAACAGTAAAAACAGTAAAAACAGGAGCAGGTCTGATTATAAATGTTTATCTCCACATTATTAAAGTGCTGCAGTGGCTCCAGTTTATCTAGTTTCATGAGTCAAGTCTGTCTGTCGTCCCATAAATACATTTTGTTCAGTGTTGTTCTCACACACAGACAGTGAAGTGCAGAGATGCTTTAAACTCATGTACTCACTGTGACACAGGCTCCAGGCACAGCTCTCCTCTGCTTCAGGTTGGTTTCTCCGTCCAGGTTGGCGGTTTCGATGTGGCACACGCCGTTTGGGTCTGAGGTGAACAGGAGCAGGAGGTCCGCAGGGACGGTGTCGTTGGATTCGACCTTTACGAAGTCCCCCACTCTCACATCCTTCCAGCGTTTCTCCACAAAACACTCTTTTTTCCTAAAGCAGAGAACTCGGTGATTCAGGGTCAGACAGAAGCACAAAGTCCACGTCTCTAATGAGCCACTTCTCCACATTATTTCACAGAAGATAAACTCACACGGGCAGCACAACCACAGATATATTTGTATTTTTTGTCTCAGTTGACATTCTGTAACTGGTAGAAATTCAGATGTTCAGATTTTCATAAGAGCTGCAAAAAACAGCAGACATTAAACTTCAAGACGCAGTAAGAAAATAAAGCCGAGAGTTTGTTTCAGCTCGGCCCGTGGTTCATGATGTGGCTCCGTGTTAAACTGATGCTGCCACAGCTCTGCAGCTTTTTAAGACACTTTTAATATTACTGTATGAAATGCGAACGCTCGGGTCCTTCTCACAAAAAGACAAAATGCAGCGTTCACTGCAACAGTTCAACAACAGGGACAGAGTTAGGGTTCGTTTTTGAGGTTGGGATTAGCATTGGGATGAGGTTTGGGGTTAGGACTGGAGAAAGGCTTGGGGTTAGAGCTGGGTTGAGGTTAGGGTTAGAGTTGGAGGGGTAGGGGTGGGGGTGGGGTTAGGATTAGGATTAGGGTTAGGATTGGGGATAGGGTTGAAGTTAGGGTTGGGATTAGAGTTGGAGATAGGATTAGGGTTTGAGTTGGAGTTGGGGTTAGGATGGAGGTTAGGATTAGGATTATTTTTGGGGTAAGGCTTAGAGTTGGAGAAAAAGTTGGGGTTGGGGTTAGAGTTGGAGATCAGGTTGGTTGGGGTTAGGGTCAGAGGTGTAGTTAGGGTTGTTGATAGGGTTGGAGTTGGGTTTAGAGCAGTGACGTCAGGTGAGGCCGTGTCTCTTGTAACTCCTGCAGAATAGTGACAGCAAACTACAATTTAGAGTTAGAAAATCAAGTTTAGCAATTCACTTTTTTCTTCGTGTCTGTTCTACTTTTTAAATGGAGGAAGATACATATTAAAGCTCAGTTTTCTAAACTGGACTTTGGGTCAAAGCAGGAGGTTAGAATTAAAGGACCAACGCTAAAGGAGCTAAATGGTTTGCTCCAGACGACGGGACAAAGACTCGCTCTTTTCAAACAGAGTCGTACAAAATGGTAAGAAATTTAATGATTCAATCCACTGAAAATTGGGAACCAGAATAAGGATAAAAACAATACAAAACCAGCTTTTAATTTCATGCTATTAGAGATATTTCATACGGACTTTGGAACTTTTATTTTGAAATTCTTTTTTATTCTGGCCCCAAGTCACTGGGAGAGACACTGACCCGGGACAAATGTGAGACACTGGGTTTATATGTTTGTGAACCTGTGACTCATCAGAGCCTCATGAACCTCACACGTCACTGGTTTAGAGTCGGGGTCGGGGTTGAGAGTTGGAGATAAAGTTGGGGTTGTTGTTAGGGTTGGGGTTGGAGTTAGTAAAACGTGTGAGCAGATAAAATAATGACTCTCTTAACTGTATCTGCTTCATTTATTCAGGAAGAAAATCACTCATCAGTCAATCAAGTATTTTGGAGATCGGCCGAGATGTTTGAACAGGAAATAACCACTAATAATAATAATTCACTTAATTTATGAGACACTTTACAAATGAAGTGCTACAAAACAAACAGATAAGTCGAGATAAGAATCAAACTGGTGTAAAGAATGAGCCGGAGGTATGTGGTCCTGCGTGTACGGCGAGCTCCTCCCACAAACAAAGGCCACGCCCCCTGAACACTGCTGCAGGTTATGAGATTCCACGTTTATTTTTCATGTTATATTTGATGGGTTAATCTAATAAAACGACTCAGACATGGAGATTATTCACAGTATGGAGCATGCCAAAGCCACATGTATGAAACACGGTCCTGACGTGGCTCCACATGGCTGAGACATCGTGGGAACTGGCTCCGCTTCAGACGCAGATCATTCGTGTGATTGAGTCTATCTTTAGACATCACACTTTTTACCATGACGACATTTTATCTAAAGTGGAAACTTATCTGTGTAAACTACTGTCTGCAGGATTTTTATTACTTCTAGATAAACTGTAGACTGAATATTTAATAAAAAAAAATAAATAAAAAAAGAAAATGTGCAGAGCAACGCGCTCACTGTTGTGTTCCAAATATAAAGTGATCATGGGTGCAGCTCTGGCTCCAATTTAATTTATATTAAAAAGCTGTGTCCCCTCTCTCTGTAACTGCTGCTGTCAGACTCGTCATTTAAAAAAAAATGTTTTTTCATTTTTTCTTAGTTAATTTGGGTTAATTTTTTACTTACTCTGAGTTCATTTGTTTGTTTGGGTTGTTTTTTTTAGTTTTTTTTTTTTTTTTTTTTTTTTTTTTTTAACTTATTTTAGTTTTAGGTTTGTTTGTTTTTTTTTTTTGTCATTTTGAGCTTATTTTATTTTTTTGTTATTTTGAGTTCATTTATTTTCTGTTATTTTGAGTTTATTTTTTAAAAATTTTTTTTTTTTTTTGTTATTTTGAGTTCTCTGTTTTTTTTTTGGGGGGGGGGGGGGGGGGGGGTTTATTAGCTTATTTTTAATTTTTTTGTTAAACTGTGTCTCTCTCTGTCCCTGCTGCTGTCAGACTCATTTTGGTCTTAAATGTTCGTATTAACCCTCTACATCCTGGGTCACCAACCTTTTTGAAACCGAGGGCTACTTCATGGGTACTGAGTCATATGAAGGGCGACCAGTTTGATTCGCTCTTCTGAAATGACATATATGCCCAGTTTGCCCTTAGTTACACATTATTAATAATAATTAATGATAATCATCTCTGAAAACACTGATCACGTTCATGATTTCTCACAATCAACAATGAGCAAGGTGGGAAACAGATATCAGTATTCAGCACTTTAACTTTATAAATCTCAGTACTTGTTAAATTTTCAGATGATCACTTCATCTCAGTCCCATTTTCACAGGCCACTGACAAAAAAACTATTTTGCACCATGTTTCAAAAAGTTATCAATTATGTAATGTTAAAGAAAAATCAACTTGCATATTTTTAAATAAATCTCTGTTGCTTTTTATGATTTATATTTTTTTTTTTTTTCTTTTCTCTGGTCTCGTGAGAAAAAAAAAAGTTTACCTGAAGCTGCCTTTAGCTCACGTGTCTTTCCTGCCGGTAGTTTACGTCCCGGTGGTAGTTTGCGCAGTAACTTTTGTGACACGTAGTGAAATGTCCCTCCACATTGTGCCGCTTTTCTGTCGCCGCAGATGAGACACACGCAGGTTTATTTTACAGTCGTGAAACATTCAGAGATAATCTTCACAGCGCTCGCAAGCGGAGCACTGGTTTTGTCACGCGCACAATACTGACCTTTGACCTGAGGAGGTCAGAGTTCACCTTAACTTTTCTAAACTTCATGTATAATGAATATATTTTTAAGATGTTGTCATTTTTAAATCTATATAATTGTAAGGATAATTAAAAAAATAGCAACAGAAGAAAATAAAATTTTAGATGCAGCTCATTAGTGAGTTGTGCTATTTTTAGAAGCGGCCTGCGGGCGCCTCATGTGGGCTTTGCGGGCGACCTGGTGCCCGCGGGCATAGGGTTGGTGACCCCTGCTTTACATGATCCTGGGGTTTTTATTTCACGTCTGTGTCTGTAAATCAACATATGAACATTAATAACAGACACATCAGGTCCTTCTTTCCCCGACGTCGCTCCTGTTAGTGTTAGCAACAGGTTTGATTGACAGCGTTGCTAAGCGCTCGCTCCCTGTTAAACCAGTTGTGTGGGCTGAAGTGGCGTTACCTTCAACATCCTCGCTCCTGATTGGCTCTTTGGTTGCTATGATACTTCTTTTCAAATATGAAACTCAGCTCAAAATTAGCCGCTATAACAGCTCGAGCCTCGATGAGCTTCATTTGACTGGAGCCGAACGCTGCTTAGTCAACTTCTTTATACCGTCAGTGATAATCATAAAAACATACAGTTTAAAAATATGTATTCCTTTATAAACAGGACTTCTTTGAATAATGTGGCTCTAAAAAACATCCAGTTGTCGCATCATGAGCCGTATAACTGCAGCTCTCCTCTCGGCTCACAAACACGGGCTATTTCTGAAGTACTGCGGCTTTGCTGAGTACTTCTAAGTGACCATCTCTGGACATAAAGAGAAATACATAAAACTGAAGTATCCTGAATAATGGAGCATGTCTCTGAGCTCCGTGGCCTATATACACACATGTGAGAGAGACACTCCGCCCGGGTGTGTGAACAGGCTGTGCAGGTGAGGACAGATGCAGGTAAATGTGCTGAACGACTCTAAAGCCTCTGATCCGACGACATTCTTCAGGCTTCCAGCTCAGAGCGACTCGTGAATGACTCAAGACTCACACCGGGCGGAGATTTACCAGTGTTAAAAATATCTGAGTATATTTACAGTATCAGCCACATGTTTCCACACAGGCATTGTTTTATTTTTACTACTTTCTACATTTTAGATGCACATGTAAGACATCACATTTATGAAGCAGAAGTATGAAAATATATGGAATTTTAAATATTTTTGGATAAAGCAAAAGGTGATGAAACTTTGAGGATACTTTGGGAGTCAATGCTTCATATAAAACATGTTTTTTAGGAGTTTTTTCACTTTTTTCTTCACTATATAATTCCATGTATCTTGCGTCATATATCTGATGTCTTCTGTGTGTTTATATAATGTAAAAGTAGTAAAAATAAAGAAAAAAACACTGAAAGAGACATTGTGCAGTACCTATATATAAATACACAGATTATATTGATGTAAACTCTTTGTGTATGAGCCTCTTTGCACTGACAGCTGTAACACTGATAGTTTTGACTCAGAAATAAACTTAAATATCTTTATAATGTGTCATCTGCGAAGCACTGTATGAAAAACACATGGGTCCTTTTGCCTGTAAGTCGTGATATACCTTTAACCGTCGCTGTAATATTATGCAAAACCACAGAAATGATCCCGGTGAGAGGCAGGAGCGACGGGCTGTTCTATAGTAATAATCTCCCACACACTTTCTATTTCTAAGTACAAATATTCCCACATGGGTTTAAACCGCAGAAGCCCTCTGCCTCACAGAACTACACACGCTCCCTCACAAACACAGATGTGGCACAGCTGTTAACGGTGAGTAACCATGACGATAGCACAAGCCGCCGCACGCTTTACCTGCTGTACACGTAACAGGACAAGCCGTTGAGCTTCTTGTCCGACTGGTACCTCCCGAAGTCCTCCCAGGCGTCTTTGAGAGCCGTCAGACTCAGGATCACACAGATGGGGATGAGGGCGACTTCGGGCTGGAAAGCTTGGACCACGGGCACGAAATTCAAAATAGCCAAACCCACAAAATACAGGTTTGCCAGACGGTGAAACTGTTCGAAGAGGTTCATGGGTAAAAAGAAGAGGATGCTGTATTTGGTCGTCTTAATGCCATTGCCAGGAAAGTGCCGGTTTGGCTGCTTGTGTTTGTCCAGTCCTTCATAAGGCAAATTGGATACCAGGTTCCGTAATTCCTTGTCCCGTGCCCTTTGACCTCGCCACGCGTCCCTAATTCGGGCCAAAGGGCTCATCCAGGGCATGGTGACTCCACTGCAGTTTTATAGCTTCACTAAAGCTTTTCTTGCATTGTCTGTGAAATCAGTGTCGTCCCTGGTGTTTGTTTGCATGAGTGAGTGTGTCAGGCCTAAAACCAGGTTAAAACTAAACAAGGAGCACACCTCCACTAAGCCCCGCCCCCTCTTTTGACAGGTGTGTTTGCATTCCTGTCACACAGGCCGCGACATTCTCAAAAGACTCAAGAAGTGTCCATCACAAAGAGTTCATCTGAGTGCCTCTTTCCACAGAAGTGCTGCTATCAGAGAGTCGGATCCACCCAAAGAACCAGAGACAAGAACCTGATTCACCCAAAGAACCAGAGACAAGAACCTGATTCACCCAAAGAACCAGAGACAAGAACCTGAGTCAGATTCACCCAAAGAACCAGTGTTATTATTATCAGTGTTAATATTATTATCAATGTTATTATCAGTGTTATTATTATCAGTGTTGATCTCATCGGTGTCATTACTGGTGTTATTTCCAGTAGTAGTAACAGTCAGAGTATTACTGTAGTAGTATGTAGTATTACTGTAGTATTACTGTAGTATTACTGCAGTATTACTGTAGTATTACTGCAGTATTACTGTAGTATTACTGTAGTATTACTGCAGTATTACTGTAGTATTACTGTAGTATTACTGTAGTATTACTGTAGTATTACTGTAGTATTACTGTAGTATTACTGTAGTATAAATCAGTGCTGGCCGGAGGCTTGTTGCTCTGTTTCATGTTTGTTACTTCACAGTTTATGAGATCATGAGTATCTTCATTAAATAGGCCACTTTCCCACAGTGTAATCAGATTAAACATCATTAAAGAGCCGTGGCCTCTCCTCGTTTGTGTCTTTCTCCTGTAAATGTTTCTTTGTGGCGGCGCTTCCAGTTCAGCAGGAATCTCATTCATCACAAAGAGGTGAGAAAAGTTTCACTGCTGAAATGTGACATAAAGTAGGTCAACTCCTGTAAAATGTTCAATGTGACCAACAGGTGGCGCACACAGCGACTTCCAGAATACTCCACTGTGAGGTCAGAGGTCGACCCCAGAACAAGAATCAGTTTGTGTGAATCATGTGAGTGACACAGTGAGAACTTCATCCACTTATCCACCTCACCTCAGAACTGACACGGAGCGAGGAGCTTTGGGGTTTTATATTTACTGTGGAGACTTTTAGTGACTTTTTTAGTTCTATGAGAAGATTCTAGCTGCAGAGAGTCAAATACTGAATTCTCTGACTCATAGATACATTTAGTGCAGCTCATGCTACAACATGGAACATTCAGACAAGTGTTTATCTGGATTTATCTGGATTTATCTGGATTTTTCAGCTTCAGGCTGATTCAGTGACATAATTTACTTCAGTCTTATCGTTTATCGTCTTTTCATCTGTCGTGTTGAAAAAGTGTTTTAAGGTGTTAGACCAGATGACGTTTGATGGACAGACTCTCACACTTCCTCGTGTCATGTGTCGTTTTCAGGAGGCTGCAGAACCTGTTTGAAGTGTCATGTTCTAAACATGTCTGTAGATTTCCACTTTAGACCCAGCCTCACCTGGATGAGCCGCTGATGTAAGACGTGACCCGTCTGGATTCTTGTGTTTATGGAAATAAAGTCTGTTCAGGATCTCGTTTGGACGTGTAGCCTTGAAGCACTGGAGCGTATCTTTGTTCCCACCGCCCTGTTTGCACATTTTAAACATATTTTTGAAAGTAAATCCTTAACTCCTCAGCCTCAGTCCAAACCCGAACCTGAACCACGAGCCCGACAAACACAGAGCTGTGAACAAAGAGCGACTCAAAAAACAGAACATCAGGCCTTTTATCAGGCCTTTAAAGTACTCAAGTAAAAGTATCACCTAAATGTATTAAAGTATCTGTTTTAAAATGTTCAAGTATTTCACACTGATTTTCAGATCTAATAAAATCTGAAATGTGGTGATTTTGATAAAAATGTGAGCCGAATTTTGTTAAACAGAAAAAATGTTTTGATTTTTTTTTTTTTTTTATATTTTTTATTTGTTTCAAATTTTGAACGTGTTAAAAAAATGTTCAAATTTTCAACGCTCTCACACTATAATTAAAAACTTTTTTTCAGTCCTGTTCAAAGCGGAGTAAAAAGTACAGATACTGCTCTCAAAAGTACTCAAGTAAAAGTAAAAAGTACACACTGTAAAGTAAAGTACACATACCTAAACTGTGTCCTGTGTCACAGTGATGTTCTGCTCTGATTAGGTTTAATTAATTGGACTATTATTAAGGCTTAAATAATTAGGTCTAATTAATCATGTGTTTATTGAAAATACCAAGACTCTTCCTCATTTTAAAATATTATGAAGTGACTTTGTTCTGTCCTTGAGTTTCACTGACGTGTCCCAAGCAAACGGCTTTTACACGTCCCTCACCCCCAGGCAGATCAGGCACGGCACGGCTCTTTCACAGCTCTGGCACGGCTCTTTCACGACTCTGACATGGCTCTTTCACCACTCTTTCACCGCTCTGGCATGGCTCTTTCACGGCTTTCACGGCTCTTACACGGCTCTTTCACGGCTCTTTCACGGCTCTGGCACGGCTCTGGCACGGCTCTGACACGGCTCTTTCACGGCTCTTTCACGGCTCTTTCACGACTCTGACACGGCTCTTTCACGGCTCTGGCACGGCTCTTTCACGGCTCTTTCACGGCTCTGGCACGGCTCTTTCACGGCTCTTTCACGACTCTGACACGGCTCTTTCACGGCTCTTTCACGGCTCTTTCACGACTCTGACACGGCTCTTTCACGGCTCTGGCACGGCTCTGGCACGGCTCTTTCACGGCTCTGGCACGGCTCTTTCACGGCTCTTTCATGGCTCTTTCACCACTCTGGCACGGCTCTGGCACGGCTCTTTCACCGCTCTGGCACGGCTCTTTCACGGCTCTTTCACCACTCTGGCACGGCTCTGGCACGGCTCTTTCACGGCTCTTTCACGACTCTGGCACGGCTCTTTCACGGCTCTTTCACGACTCTGGCACGGCTCTGGCATGGGTCTTTCACGACTCTGACATGGCTCTTGCACGGCTCTTTCACGGCTCTGGCACGGCTCTTTCACGGCTCTGGCACGGCTCTTTCACGGCCCTTTCACGACTCTGGCACGGCTCTGGCACGGCTCTGGCACGGCTCTGGCACGGCTCTGGCATGGGCCTTTCACGACTCTGACATGGCTCTTGCACGGCTCTTTCACCGCTCTGTGCATGGCTCTTTCACGATTCTGACACGACTCTTTCACGGCTCTGGCACGGCTCTTTCACGACTCTTTCACGGCTCTTTCACGGCTCTGGCTCAGCATTGGCTTTAGCTGCGTGCGGTGGCGCAGCTGCGACTCACTCCACTTACACAAGACCTCTCTCGGAAACAAAGCGCACGATTGAACGCAGCGCTGTGCATCCCTAATTACTCCAGTGACTCGGAAACATCACAAAGTAGCAGCATCTGCGTTTCCCCCTCTCTACACGTCAACATTAACGGCTCGTTTTCTACTCCGGAAGTCCAATTTAGCTCTAACCATCTGTCAACCAGAGACAACGTCCACTGAGAGTGAAAAGTGAACCCTGCTGCTCCGGGGCAGACTCGACCCGAGCAGACGAGGCCGAGGCCTGGACTTTCGGCTCTGACCTGAGGCTTCACGTCTCTGTGTGTGAGCCTCAAAACTCCTGAACCTACAGAGCCCTGGATCCTTGAGGTCGGCCTCACCCCCTGACATCCACGAAGCTCAGGAGAATCATTCAATCATTTAAAAAAAAACATAAAAATACAAGCCGCATCAGTTCTTCATTTAAAACAGACATTTCCAGAGCGGTTTGGTCAGACTCGTGTGAGCTGCTGTTTTGTGGTTAGCCTATATTTCTTTTTCCTTATGCCGAGCTTCACATTAGCCACTGCTGCAACAAAACCCGCTTTAAAATATGAAATATTCAGTGTTTTTGTACATGAAATATTCACTGGCCTCCATTTAAGAGCTGTAACAGTGGTCAGATCTGGAAGCAGCAGAGTGCACAAATGGATGGATGCCCTCTCTTTCTCTCTCGTCTTTTTCTTTCTGTTTTCTCCCCTCCCGTCTTCCAGGCCCTGAAGCGCCCGGGCCGCAGAGTGCCTTCATATCAATGGTGCAGTGAGTTAATGTTCCCCAAGGCAGAGGCTTCTCATCCATCGCTCTGTATAAGCCCCTGACCGCAGACCCCTGTCCAGTTACCCCGACGTTTCCTCGTCTCATTCGCTGCGTCGTCTTTAGTTCTTCGCACACTCACACACTCAGTCAGCCATGAGCAACACAAACCTCCTGCACTCGTGGTTTTGAAGTGATAGACTGAATCCAGTTTTAATTTAAGTAAGATTACATCTTCATATTTGCTGACAATCATTACACAAGATATTTACAGTCATTATGAAATATTACAATTGGAATTTACATAAACTTTGTACAAAATATTCTGCCTGACTTGAATGCCTGGATCACAGGGTTAAGTGGCGTCTTTGACCCTTAGTCACTGTTGTCTGGAAGTGCTTTAGCTTCGGCAATGATTTTAGCGTCTGTTAAAAAGAAACAAAACCTCCCAAAAATAGAGTCTGCAAAGTGGTGGATCCTATTTTCTTTTGTTAAACTGTTTTTTTTTTCTTGTTTTGTCTGAGTGGAGCATTGAAGTGTGATTCAAAAACAACAGCGACCCATTTAAACAGGATAATTCATATTTACATGTGAATACTGTTTTATAAAAATGAAGCATCTTTTTCTTTAAACATGACTGATGTTTTTTATCTACATTTTTCAAACAGAAACCTAGTCACAATGAAACGCGTCGTACTCGTTCAAGTCTACTGAAGGATGAGTGTGGATTGCCATATTTATGCAGCCATAAAAACGCATCTTTTCAAATGAAGCTGGAGTTTTTTAAAGCCGTCCTTCGCCTCTTCACACAATGGCAGAGAGTCATGGAAGAGTCTCAGGTTTTCTTTCCGAACATTGACGTGTGAGATGGATTCTGCCGGCACAGCGAAAAAGCAGAAAACAAAAAAATGGCCAAAGCATTAGCGTCCACAGTTGCACTTTTGGTTCCTTCAAAAAACAAGGAAGCCAAGAGAGCGTAAAAGCCTCATAGGACTGTCCAAACTAAGTCTAATCCCCTGATGTTGTCCGGCAGTGTTTCCAGTGTTGGACCGTCTGAGCCATAGCTGCGAAAATAACTGGCACATTTTATCCTGACAGAATTAGCTACCTAGAAAAACAAAAGGGTTTTTCACATTTTTTTTTTTTTACCATGGCTGAAATGCAAATGAAATCAAACAGAAGCATGCTCTTAAAGGATGTTTTTGATACACAGCAATAATAGGAAAATAGACTATCGAGGATGGCTCATTGAACTCATGGGTGAAGCTCAGCTCGGCTACCAAGTAAATAGATACTAAACAAATCAAACTCTTAAAGTATATGCAAACACAAGCATAAATATTTGGATCCACAGAGTAAGTTATAAATGACAAATATTAGTGATAGATAGAAGTTTCTGAACAGGCACCGTTACTGTTCCTTTAAAACTTGTTTTGTGTGATTTCAGTCGTTAGAAGGTGTTTCCCAAAGAGTCAGTGCTGAGTCGTGTCGGGTGCAGCTGCAGTTCCATCCAAAAAGTCTCATAATTTTTCTGAAATGAACCAGCCAAAAAGTTGGTGCACTGTTTTTTAAAATGCTCACTCTCTCTCACACACCACGCTCTCCTCCCTGAAGTATCCCCTCCCGGAGCCCCGTCGGTGGGAGCCCTCGACGTGAGTGCTGGTCCCCTGTGGGTTTAATGGACGTAGTAGAGCCAGTAGACCACGTTAAAGAAGGAAAAGACAGTGGGGAAGATCATTCTGGACCACTTGTCGATAGAGTTCACATCGGACAGGTCGGGGATGTTGACCTTAAGCTGGGAGGCCCGTCTCCGTAGGCGGGACTTCTTCTGGGCGTGGCGCTCCAGGGCGCTGTGGCCATAGTTCTGGCGGGCCATGGCTGCCCGGCGGTACATCAGCGAGGAAGCGTCGTACGCCATCATGGTGTTACGAGGGTCTCCCGGCGCCCCCAGGCCCCGCGACAGGTCTCCGGCTCCACCCATCTCGTTCTTCATCTCCAGAGTCCCAAACAGAAGGTTATCGTCAGGCGTCATCTGCAGGGAGGGACAGAGAGAGAGGCAGCCATGAGAGCTGACTGTCAGAGCGCAGAACACCGCCCTAAATATGCAAACTGTCACTTCATCTATTGAGTAGCAACTTATTGTGCAAAAATATGGAGCTATAATGAGTAATGCAAATGAGCCAAAACTCTACAGCTTACAGTGAGTCAAAATATAAGCATTTTAATAACATTACACATAATTTTGTCAATCAATATCTGAGTGATAATACAACCACAAGACTATGACATAACATTCTTGGATAAGCACAACGCACTTCACAAAATAGGTCTTTACTGCCGTCCCAGAATTTCAACCCAAGCAGTGGTTAAAATTCTGTCTACTCACAAGACGAACTGAAGAAATAAAGAGAAAGCAAAGGAAATGTGACAGGAGGAGGCTGAAAGAATAGTAAGCACTTTGGAAGGATGAAGAAGAGGCTACTTTTGGGGCAGGTCGGGGAGAGGCGTTTGGGGAAGTGAAGTCAGATCAACATTTCTTCATCCATAGCCTGACATGCTAGCACCCTACAAGGTTCAAATCCCCCTGTAAATAGAGCTGATGGTGTTGTAACCCTCAGAGCCCCTGTTCGACAGACTGAGAAGAATATCTCTCTCTCATTGGACTAGTTTTTAAACTCAAAATTTCGTCTTCAAAGTTAGATTCTGCAGATTGGTGTGTATTGAAAACTTGAGCCTGACCTAGTATTACTGCTAATGCCTGCAGAAATCAAACTGCAAAGCCATGTTTGTCAGAAATATGCATGAAGAGCAAACCAAGAAAAGGGAAAAACACAATGGTGGGAGTGATGGTCGCCTTAAAGTCTATAGAAATCAAAGGAATGCACAGAAACTACAGCATTTTGCTCTGGTCTGGGTTGACTCAGAGTGATGACATTGTAAGTTTTGACTTTCAAAACCTCCAGTACCTTATTTCTTTGCTCGCCTAGTCCTAATGCGGCATCGTCCATAAAGATGGGATCCCACATCGAGTCATATGCGTCAATTTCCTTCTGTTTCATTCTGGCATACAGAGCATCATCTCTCTGAACTACATTCCCCACCAGCCACTGCAAGCATACAAAATCAGCACTGTTACTCAGATGAAGTCGTAGCTTGCCACACTCAAAAGGAAAGAGTTTTTCTTTACGCGTCTCTCGTTCGTTCTACCTTAAGCAGACGAATCAAATTGAAATGGTCGTCATTGGCACCGGAGCCAGTGATTTTTACATTTTTTTTCAAGCGCCTTGCCCTTTGAAAGACATAGAAATATGAACATAAAGGACAAGCCAGACACTGCTTTGGCGTTGAGTTTGGAGGAGGTTTCATTCAGCTGTTGTTCACACACAGAGCTTAACCAGAGAGTATCAGAGAGCTGCGGGAGGACAGAGGACAGAGCATTGATCACAGCCCGACAGTGACCTTGAGCGAAGTCCTGGCTCCACAGAAACACACACAGTAAAGAGATGGCACCATTCACTTTGAGCCGCCGCTGCCGCACTCACGCACGTTCATACCTTGTTCGGGTCGGGTCGTAGTTTTTCATTATTAGCCAGAGCAGCTTTCTCAGCCGCCTTCTTCTGTCGCTGGGGGCCTTGGCCGAAGAAGATGTAGTTGACAAATGCATACTCCAACAGGGCCAGGAAGACAAACACAAAGCAGCCCATGAGGTACATGTCTATGGCTTTGACATACGGGATCTTAGGCAGCGTCTCCCTCAGGTGGGTGTTGATGGTGGTCATGGTCAGCACCGTGGTGATCCCTGCAGGACACAGCAGCGTTTTACCACAACAGCCACAGACATCAACACCTGGACTTCGCTTTCTCAATCGTTCTCGTCTTTAGGGACAAGAGAATTGACAAAATGAGTTAAACTTTGAATGATTGTACTGGATTATTACGCTACATTAAACCGAATGAGGCTCTTTAAAAAGCAGGACATAATTACAAATGGAGACAGATTTATTCATGGAGAAACGGTTCAGTCCAAGCCACAGACTCTATATATAAATGGACATCGCTAACGTGCTAGCATCCACGCTGGCTCCAGTTCACTTTACATTGAAAAACTGTCTCTCTCTCTCTGCTGCTGTCAGACTCATTTTGGTCTGAAATGTTTGTATTAACCCTCTACATGATCCTGTTTTTGTTTTTTTTTTTACTGCTGTTTTATCACTAGACGACATGAATATCTAAATGTAAATGAAAACCCGCCTGTGATTGCTCCTGAGTCCTCCTGACCTGCTACAGTGCTCTTCAGACGACATCCTGCTCCTCCTCCTGTGCCTCCTGCTCCTCCCTATCTTCCTGCTCCTCCTCCTTCTGCTTACCCTGCTCCTCTTCCTGCTCCTCCTCCCATTCCTCCTCCTCTTCCTGATCCTCCCCTTCCTGCTTCTTCTCCTGCTTCCCCTGCTCCTCCTCCCGCCCCTCCTCTTCCTGCTCCTCCTCCTCCGGCTCCTCCTGCTCCTCCTCCTGTGCCTTCTACTCCTCCCCCTCCTGCTCCTCCTGCATCTCATGCTCCTCCCATGCCTCCTGCTTTTCCTCCTCCCCCTCCCTTTCCTCCTGCTCCTCCCTATCTTCCTGCGCCTCCCCCTGCTCTTCCTTCTGTTCCTCCTCCCACCCCTCCTCCTGCACCTCCCCTTCCTCCTGCTCCTCCTCCCGCCCCTTCTCTTCCTGTTCCTCCTCCCACCCCTCCTTGTGCACCTTCCCTTCCTCCTGCTCATCCTCCTGCTTCCCCTGCTCCTCCTCCCGTTCCTCCTCCTCGTCCTGCACTTCCCGCTCGGCTCAGGACGCAGAGAGGAGGCGCGTCTTTAAATCACGTTACCCTCTGAACGGAGCGAGGGGCGAGCGTCCCGCCTCACAAACCTAACGCAGTGTGACAGGAGCAGAGGAGGAGCAGAGGAGGAGCGTCTCTGACCTTCTCTTTACCGAGGAAACAGACGCTACGGCTGCACGTCCCGGTGTAATTTTATTGTGTGATTTCAGAATGATTCTACGAGACGTGGTGTTTGTACAAAGAGGAGGACGAGGCTCAGAGGAGGGCATCGCTCTTCAAGGTCGTACTCGCTCCACATGACTCACGCAAACATCTCCAAATAAAACATTTAGCTGACAGCCCGTCACACGCGCTCGCTCAGACGCTCAGAGGGAAAACGCCCAGACAGCATCATCCAAACGAGCTGATCTGTGTAATGCCGCTAATGTACGCTAAACAGGGCAGTAATCATCATCGCTCTCACCCAGGGCGACTCGGGCAGCGGAGGCATCGTAGTTGATCCAGAAGGAGACCCAGGAGAGGATGGTGATCAGGATGGAAGGCATGTATGTCTGCAGAATGAAGTAACCGATGTTCCTCTTGAGTTTGAAGCTGAGGGACAGGCGGGGGTAGGAGCCTAAAAAGAACAAGTGCAGTAGAAATAGAAAGCCCTCAGTGACGCCCACTAAAGCTATATATTCCTTGACATTAGGTCCCTTGTCTGAAACATGTGACTCAGCTGTGTTATTGCATTAGAATTTAAAAATGTCTGAAGGTTTAGTCAAACAAATCAAACTCCAGAGTGATTTCTGAGCTGATTTTGTTACTTTTCAAACATCGCCAGCTCCAGTCTGAGCGGTCCTGAGGGACTTACCCGTAGAGAACACCACATTTTTGGAGATTAGTTTGTAGTCAACAATAGAAAACTGAGGGAGCTCTATTCTGTCCACTCCAGACACGGCCCCGTCTCCACCTCTCCAGTAAAACTCGATGTCGTCTGTGGTGTATCCATCTGCAGAAAACACAAGCCGTTTAAGAACACGCACACGTTTGGTTTCACTTCATCTGAATCTGTAACAAAAACATGGACCAAAGACGTGTCATTACATCATTACATCTGCACTGGACTCGAGGGAGGGACCTGGAGGGAGGGACCTGGAGGGAGGGACCTCGAGGGACCTCGAGGATCACACCTGTGGACTGGGGGATTAAACTATTCACCCGGGACGTGAGCGGCCATTTTGAACAATGTTTAGATCAAGACAAAAAGTCTAATCACAGTTTCATTTTGAACAAGAAACACAAGAAAAATGACAACTTCAGTAAACGTGTGAGTGACTTTTAACACAGGGTCAAAACAAACTGATTATATTTATGAAATCAAAGTATTTATATGTATTTATATATATTTATATATATGTATACATATCAAAAAATAAAAACACACCTAAATGTTTTTCATATAATGCAGCCAATGTAAAACACTGAACAGTAGTTTTGGGGACCTCAGACTCACATAAAACACTGGACAGTAGTTTTGGGGACCTCATGCTCTTTATATAAAACAATGGACAGTAGTTTTGGGGACCTCAGACTCACATAAAACACTGGACAGTAGTTTTGGGGACCTCAGACTCGTATAAAACACTGACAGTAGTTTTGGGGACCACTCTTTATATAAAACACTGGACAGTAGTTTTGGGGACCTCAGACTCGTATAAAACACTGGACAGTAGTTTTGGGGACCTCGTTCTCTCATAAATGTTGAGTGTGTGTGTCGTATGAACAGTCTGAGTTTCTGTGCTGAGCTGGAGATAGAAGTGAGGGTTTAAGACTCGTGTCTTTTAAAAATGCATCGAGTTTATGAAGGGAACTTCTCTCGGCTCATTAGTGTGAATAAAATAACATGCTCTGGCATGAAGCGGCTGCAGCGGTAAAACCGTTGCCAGTTAATCCATTTGAGAGACGCTGGTGATCAAAACTGATGTGAGTGAGAGAACTGTCTTTATACTGAGCTGCTGCTGAGAGAGGAGGGTAAGTGATGGAGAGAAGACACAAAGTCATAAAGATGAGAGTGTGAGGGAGACAGAGGCTGTACTGAGCTCACCCCTGACAGCTGAGGCCTCACTCTCCACGTAACTCGATTTTACACAATGACAAGGCTCTGGTTCCTTTTGTGTCGTATTTGAAACCGCTCCGTTCCAAACCACGCGCTAAATGAGCTCTTTGCTCCGTACAAACATGGCGGCTCCACTGTCAGCACAGCCTCAAACTCTGGTCTAATCAGCTCCTAAAGCCCGAGACGCTTCTGCAGCTGCAGCTGAATTAATTAGGCTGGATGTTATCAGTCACTGAGCCATTAGCCATGTTCCTGCTCGTGTGCATCTCTCCGTATCTCATCAGCCTTTCTCAGCGTTTCACGTCGGCCTGTTTATGCCTCACTCCTCAGACTCTTTTTGTGACGTCTGTGTCGTCTCACTCACAGCTC
The DNA here is from genome assembly GCA_019594935.1 of Periophthalmus modestus. Classification (NCBI taxonomy): domain Eukaryota; kingdom Metazoa; phylum Chordata; class Actinopteri; order Gobiiformes; family Gobiidae; genus Periophthalmus; species Periophthalmus modestus. Next base: position 17,638,735 of record JAIEZT010001368.1, on the reverse strand, counting down.
TCGATCTCCAGAGTGCAGTTCTGTTCATCCAGAGGGTATCTCCTCAGGTCCATCATGCAGGCCGCCGTGGTGGTGATCCTGCAACAGAAAGAGCCACAGACTGTTACAAATATTTGTTTTATATTTATATTTTTAGTGTCCCTTTGAAAAACTAATTATAATGATTAATTATTACTTAAAGTGATGAGTTTAATGCTGAAAATCTCAGTGTTTCTTACATAAGGTCATGAGCTCGACCTTCAGACACTTCAGTCTTTATAAATAGACGAGTCTGACACTGAGCTTCATGCTCCTCGTGATCACTGTGCCAGAGCTGAGAAGGGCTGGCACCACCCGCTCCACCCGCTCCACCCGCACCACCCGCTCCACCCGCTCCACCCGCACCACCCGCACCACCCGCACCACCCGCACCACCCGCACCACCCGCACCACCCACTCCACCCGCAACACCCGCACCACCCGCAACACCCGCTCCACCAGCTCCACCCGCACCACCCGCTCCACCCGCACCACCCGCACCACCCGCTCCACCCGCATATAAGTGTGTTGTGTATCAGTGTGTTGTGTATCAGTGTGTTGTGTATCAGTGTGTTGTGTATCAGTGTGTTGTGTATCAGTGTGTTGTGTATCAGTGTTGTGTATCAGTGTGTATCAGTGTTGTGTATCAGTGTGTTGTGTATCAGTGAGTTGTGTATCAGTGTGTTGTGAATCAGTGTGTTGTGTATCAGTGTATCAGTTAGCCCAGGACGCTCGTTTCTGGCCTAGTTTATCTTCTCTTTATGAGCTCAGCCATCTCCCGTCACCACCGTCACCACCATCACCACCATCACCACCATCACTCACCATCACTCACCATCACCACCATCACCACCATCACCACCATCACCACCATCACCATCACACCATCACTCACCATCACACCATCACCACCATCACCCATCACCACCATCACTCACCATCACCACCATCACCACCATCACCATCACCATCACTCACCATCACTCACCATCACCACCATCACCACCATCACTCACCATCACCACCACCACCACACACCCATCACTCACCATCACCACACCACCACCACCATCACCACCATCACTCACCATCACTCACCATCACTCACCATCACCACCATCACTCACCATCACATCACCATCACTCACCATCACTCACCATCACCACCATCACCACCATCACACCACCCACACCATCACCACCACCACCATCACCACCATCACCACCATCACACATCACTCACCATCACCACCATCACCACCATCACTCACCATCACTCACCACCACCACCACCACCATCACCACCATCACTCACCATCACTCACCATCACCACCATCACCACCATCACTCACCATCACTCACCATCACCACACCATCACCACCACCATCACCACCATCACTCACCATCACTCACCATCACCACCATCACTCACCATCACTCACCATCACCACCATCACCACCATCACTCACCATCACTCACCATCACCACCATCACCACCATCACCACCATCACTCACCATCACCCATCACCACCATCACTCACCATCACTCACCATCACTCACCATCACCACCATCACTCACCATCACTCACATCACACCACCATCACCATCACTCACCATCACCACCATCACTCACCATCACCACCATCACTCACCATCACTCACCACTCACCACCACCCACCACTCACCACCACACCACCATCACCACCATCACTCACCATCACTCACCACCACCACCATCACCACCATCACCACCATCACTCACCACCATCACCCATCACCATCACACTCACCATCACTCACCACCACCACACCATCACTCACCATCACTCACCATCACCACCACCACCACCATCACCACCATCACTCACCATCACTCACCATCACCACCATCACCACCATCACCACACACCATCCTCTGCACCGCGGCGGAGGCAGAGGAGGCACAAGGGGAAGCGGAAATGAGGCCAAAATGGCAGGAGTAAAAATAACAGCCTATTTTTAGCCTTCGACATCATCAGAGTCTCGGCTTTTTGTCTGAGGAGAGATTCTGCTTCACTGAGCGACTCCAGAATCACACTGAAGAAACACACATCAGACGCAACAAAATGGGGCCTTTTCGCTACAGGATTCCCTCTCGGTGTGGAGCGGCGTGAGGAGGAGGAGACCGGTCTCCTCCTCCTCACGGTCTCCTCCTCCTCACGGTCTCCTCCTGCACACCAGTCTCCTCCTTCACACCAGTCTCCTCCTCCAGTCCACACACGGTCTCCTCCTGCACACGGTCTCCTCCTGCTGCCTCCTGCACACAGTCTCCTCCTGCACACGGTCTCCTCCTGCACACCAGTCTCCTCCTGCACACAGTCTCCTCCTGCACACACACCAGGTCTCCTCCTGCACACAGTCTCCTCCTGTACACACCAGTCTCCTCTCTGCACACGGTCTCCTCCTACACACGGTCTCCTCCTGCACACGGTCTCCTCCTGCACACCAGTCTCCTCCTGTACACCAGTCTCCTCCTGTACACCAGTCTCCTCCTGCACACCAGTCTCCTCCTGCACACGGTCTCCTCCTGCACACAGTCTCCTCCTCCACACCAGTCTCCTCCTGCACACAGTCTCCTCCTGTACACCAGTCTCCTCCTGCACACGGCCTCCTCCTGCACACCAGTCTCCTCCTGCACACGGCCTCCTCCTGCACACCAGTCTCCTCCTGCACACGGTCTCCTCCTGCACACGGTCTCCTCCTGCACACTCCTGTCTCCTCCTCCACACCAGTCTCCTCCTGCACACAGTCTCCTCCTGCACACGGTCTCTCCTCCTGCACACGGTCTCCTCCTGCACACGGTCTCCTCCTGCACACGGTCTCCTCCTGCACACAGTCTCCTCCTGCACACGGCCTCCTCCTGCACACCAGTCTCCTCCTGCACACGGCCTCCTCCTGCACACCAGTTTCCTCCTGCACACAGGTCTCCTGCACAGGGTCTCCTCCTCCGCACCCATCTCCTCCTGCACACAGGTCTCCTCCTGCACACCAGTCTCCTCCTGCACACCAGTCTCCTGCACACCGGTCTCCTCCTGCACACCAGTCTCCTCCTGCACACGGCCTCCTCCTCCTCACAGGTCTCCTCCTGCACACAGTCTCCTCCTGCACACAGTCTCCTCCTGCACACTAGTCTCCTCCTGCACACCAGTCTCCTGCACACCGGTCTCCTCCTCCACACCGGTCTCCTCCTCCACACCGGTCTCCTCCTCCACACCAGTCTCCTCCTTCACACCGGTCTTCTCCTCCACACTAGTCTCCTCCTCCACACTGGTCTCCCCCTTCACACCAGTTTCCTCCTGCACACCAGTCTCCTCCTTCACACTAGTCTCCTCCTCCACACCAGAGACAAGGAGGTGTCTGACCTCCTGCAGGAGACGCACACGCACATTCAAACTCGCTACATTACGGCTCAGACTAATGCAACATGAAATCTAGAAAAGTAATGTTTGTCTGTGCTGAGAGAGAGAGAGAGAGAGTGTGTGTGTGTGTGTGTGTGTGTGTGTGTGTGTGTGTGTGTGTGTGTGTGTGTGTGTGTGTGTGTGTGTGTGTGTGTGTGTGTGTGTGAGTGTGTGTGTGTGTGTGTGTGAGTGTGTGTGTGTGTGTCTGTGTGTGTGTGAGTGTGTGTGTG
>JAIEZT010001368.1:17617543-17632543 GCA_019594935.1 Periophthalmus modestus | reverse complement strand
CCAAAGTCACACTCGGGAACGCCGCTGTAATTCTCCTCTTCTCCCGGTGATTGAAGACGGGAGTTAGTTCGGATCGGGAAGCACAACATCCACAGAGTATTGAACAAACAACCTGGCTCTCCCTCCTCTCCTCGCTCCCCCAAAATAAAACCTGCCCACAAAGAGCCCACTCATAGAGCTCAGGGCGCCTCCTGCCAGCCGCCGAGCCGCACACACATCACACACACATCCACACACACGTCCACACACATCCACACATCCACACACACATCCACACACACACACATCCACACACACAGACACGTCCCACACACACACACCATACACACACACATCCACACATCACCACACACATCACACACACACACACACCACACACATCCACACACATCCACACACAGACACACGTCCACACACGTCCACACACACACACACACACACAGCCACACACACACATCCACACACATCCACACACATCCACACATCCACACACACATCCACACACACACCCACACACACCCACACATCCACACACACATCCACACGTCCACACACATCCACACACACCACACACCACACACACATCCACACACAGACACGTCCACACACATCCACACACCCACACACATCCACACACACCCCACACACATCCACACACACATCCACACACATCCACACACATCCACACACATCCACACACGTCCACACACATATCCACACACATCCACACACATCCACACACATATCCACACACATCCACACACATCCACACACACCCACACACATCCACACACATATCCACACACATCCACACACATCCACACACATCCACACACGTCCACACACATCCACACACATCCACACACATCCACACACGTCCACACACATCCACATACAGACACGTCCACACACATCCACACACATGTCCACACACACCCACACACGTCCACACACATCCACACACATCCACATACAGACACGTCCACACACATCCACACACGTCCACACACACCCACACACACCCACACACGTCCACACACACCCACACACATCCACACACGTCCACACACATCCACACACGTCCACACACACCACACCCACACACCCCCACACACGTCCACACACATCCACACCACCACACACCACACACACATCCACACACGTCCACACACATCCACACACGGCCACACACGTCCACACACACACCACACACGTCCACACACACCCACACACATCCACACACATCCACACACATCCACACACATCCACACACACCCACACACATCCACACACGTCCACACACACACATCCACACATCCACACACATCCACACACATCCACACACACACCCACACACACACATCCACACACATCCACACACACACACACACCCACACACATCCACACACGTCACACACACACACACACACACACACACCCACACACACATCTACACACACCACACACATCCACACACGTCCACACACGTCCACACACACACATCCACACACATCACACACACATCCACACACATCCACACACGTCCACACACACCCACACACATCCACACACATCCACACACACCCACACACATCCACACACATCCACACACATCCAAACACATCCACACACATCCACACACACGTCCACACACATCCACACACATCCACACACACATCCACACCACACATCCACACACACATCCACACACACATCCACACACACCCACACACATCCACACACATCCACACACACGTCCACACACATCCACACACATCCACACACATCCACACACGTCCACACACATCCACACACATCCACACACACCCACACACGTCCAAAACACATCCACACACACACACATCCACACACATCCACACACACCCACACACATCCAAACACGTCCAAAACACATCCACACACACATCCACACATCAACACACATCCACACACACATCCACACACGTCCACACACATCTACACACACATCTACACACATCCACACACATCCACACACATCCACACACACCCACACACACATCCACACACATCTACACACACATCCACACTTCCACACACATCCACACACATCCACACACATCCACACACACATCCACACACATCCACACACATCCACACACACACATCCACAAACCTCGCACACGTCCACACACACGTCCACATACATCCACACACAGCCACACACACACATCCACACACGTCCACCCACATCCACCACATCACATCCACATACACACACGTCCACAACACATCACAAACACACACACCACACACATCCACACACAAATTTGTGACACACACACATCCACACACATCCACACCATCCACACACCCACCACACACATCCACACACATCCACACACCACCACACCACACACGTCCACACAATCACACACACGTCCACACATCCACACACATCCACACACACATCCACACACATCCACACACATCCACACACATCCACACACATCCATATGCATCACTGTGAGGCAGGGGACTGTGGTGAAAGGACAAGCATAAGGCAAAACAGACAAAAATGTTCACTCCATTTTTAATTAGCGATGTCGCATTACACTGTTTTGAATCAGTCAAGCGTTATCTTTGTTAGAAATATGGACCCGAAACAGCAGGGAGCTTCTTTTTTTACAAATTTAATAAATTCCTAACACCTACAACAAACACATTTCAGATCTGATTAGTAACAATAATAATCTGTAAAAGTGGAGCCTCATAAACAAATGTGACGTGTCCGAGTCCAGCTCACGGAAAAATCAATCAACACACGACCGACCAACACACGACCGACCAACACACGACCGACCACACACACGACCGACCAACACACGACCAATCAACACACGACCGACCAACACACGACCGACCAACACACGACCGACCAACACACGACCAATCAACACACGACCAATCAACACACGACCATCAACACACGACCGACCAACACACGACCGACCACACACGACCAACACAACCGACACGACCCACATCGACCGACCAACACCAATCACACGCACGACCAACACACGACCGACCAAACACACACCCGACAATCACACACGACCACAATCACACACACACCCGACCAATCAACACACGACCAACACAACACACGACAACCAACACATGACCGACCAATCACCACACGACCGACAACACACGACCGACCACACACAACCGACCAACACACACCGACCGACCAACACCCGACCGACTAACACACGATCAATCAACACACGACCGACCAACACATGACCAACACCGACGCCAACACACGACCCACCACACACTCCCGACTAACACACGATCAATCAACCACAAACACGACCGACCAACACCCGACCGACCAACACACACCGACCAACACACGGACCGACCAACACACGACCAACCAACACACGACCGACCAACACAACACCAGTCAACACACGACCAGCCAACACACGACCGACCCACACCACACCGACCGACCCGACACGACCGACTAACACACGATCAATCAACACACACGACCGACCAACACACGACCGACCGACCACACACACGACCGACCAACACACACGACCGTACCAACACACACCAACCAACACATGACCAGTCAACACACGACCAGCCAACACACGACCGACCCACACACGACGACCGACCAACACACGACCGAACCAACACACACACCACGACCAACACACACGACCATGGACTAATGGAGAGAAACCTTCTGGGGACTGACTCTGATCACATTTAAAACATCAACAATAATTGCACTTGTATTTATACTTTGTGGGGTTCCACAACCTGAATATATGACTCACTTCGTGGGGACCAACCACTTCCCAGGGTCCCACAAGTCCCACCATCTAAACACATGAAACAGTTTCCTGATGGGCCTAGTGCAGATTTTTCTCAAAATTTGAAAAAGACCCCTGGCCCAGTTTTCATTATAAAACGTGCATAGTGTGTTTACCCTAGTGGTCCATGGGCAGTGCTGCAAGGTCCCCATATGGACATGTATATGGAGTATAAGTGTCCCCACAGGGATGGTTTACAAACAATAATGTGTGTGTGAGACATATCCGACAGTAGTAGTAGTAGTAGTAGTAGTAATAGTAGTAGTAGTAGTAGTAGTAGTAGTAGTATGTGGAGTCTGTGTGTAGTAGTAATAGTAATAGTAGTAGTAGTAGTAGTATGTGGAGTCTGTGTGTAGTAGTAGTAGTAATAGTAGTAGTAGTAGTATGTGGAGTCTGTGTGTAGTAGTAATAGTAATAGTAATAGTAGTAGTAGTAGTAGTATGTGGAGTCTGTGTGTAGTAGTAATAGTAATAGTAGTAGTAGTAGTAGTATGTGGAGTCTGTGTGTAGTAGTAATAGTAATAGTAGTAGTAGTAGTAGTGTAGTAGTAGTAGTAGTAGTATGTGGAGTCTGTGTGTAGTAGTAGTAAAAGTAATAGTAGTAGTAGTAGTAGTAGTAGTAATATGTGGAGTCTGTGTGTAGTAGTAGTAAAAGTAATAGTAGTAGTAATAGTAGTAGTAGTAGTATGTGGAGTCTGTGTGTAGTAGTAGTAATAGTAATAGTAGTAGTATAGTATTTGGAGTCTGTGTGTAGTAGTAGTAATAGTATAGTAGTAGTAGTATATGTGGAGTCTGTGTGTAGTAGTAATAGTAATAGTAATAGTAGTAGTAGTAGTAGTAGTATGTGGAGTCTGTGTGTAGTAGTAGTAATAGTAGTAGTAGTAGTAGTATGTGGAGTCTGTGTGTAGTAGTAATAGTAATAGTAGTAGTAGTAGTAGTAGTAGTAGTATGTGGACTCTGTGCAGACAAATGTGCCTGATCAGAACACAAAGTGACTGTGTGTTTGTATTGAACTCTACATTATTGATTAGCTCTTATCAATTATGAATCGTGCGTCCTCAGAGACGCCACAGTCCGACAGCACAAAGCTCGTCTTCAACTCAAACGCCGTCTTGATGAGTCCGACCATCGAGAGTCACTTTTGTACCAGCGTTCTGTTTTATAGATCAGCCCATCAATTATTCAGACTGACGATAATCAAAGGATTTGAAATAGGCGCATTATGAACACATTTTATATCTGCACACTCCCGTTTCATTTGCTTCAGCTGCTTCTTCATTTACTGCTGGATCAATGACCTTGACGCGTGTTTTTGAGCTCTACAGCTTCACATTATGAGAGCAGAGTAAACGTAGTACAGTGTGTGTACACAGGCTGTAGTGATAATGTGACATCTACAGACATCTACGTACAGCGCCCTCTAGAGGCTAAGTACCGGGGTGTATGAGACACTGACCTGAGCCCGTACAGCACCGTCCCGTCAGGATGCAGCCGGATCATCCGATTTTTCACCGTCACGCCGTGGACAAAGGACTTTTTGTCGTTGAGGAAGTAAGTGTCTGGGACCCAGAGCTGGTCGGCCACGCGGTTGTCCAGAGTCAGGTTATAGGCGATTTCAGAGTACGACAGACGCTTGTCCCGCCAAGCTTGTTGAAAATACATCGTCAGAGTGTAGTCCTGAAAAAACAACAACGAGCACATGAGACAAACCACACGTGTACTTACACACGTCTGCCTCTAGGGGATTCAGCACGACAATACACACACAAACACACACACACAAACACACACACCCACACAAATAAACACACACACACATACACACACACTCACACAAATAAACACACATACACAAACACACACACAAATACACACACACAAATACACACATACACACATACACACACACAAATACACACACACACACATACACACACACAAATACACACACACAAATACACACACACAAATACACACACACACACTTAAATTGCATTTTGTTTAAAGATCACAGTTGTTTATTTTCATCACTTCTTCAGTTTAGAAGAAAATGGGACAGTCTCTGTTTTTTGCTTTAAGAAAAGAAACGTCCCAGTCTGAAAAACGTAACGTTTGTTCTGATATAAAAATATTAAAGAGCGTTAGAAACATGTGGAGTAACGTCTCTCTCCACGGCTCAGTGTCCGGCTGCAGCTCGTTGTGTTTTTCTGTGGAGACATGTCAGGTCAGGACGGACTCGTCTCACAGAGGCTCCGGCGCTCGGCCTCCTCGTCCGGACGGAGCTGCTGTTTCTCTTAAAGAGTCCACACCAGGGACAAGCAGACGTCCAGAGAGACGCAACAACTACAGCTGTGTGAGTTCAGCTCATTCAAAACTTCAATGAGGCGAGACCAAACACAAGACCAAACACAAGACCAAATCAGGACCAAACACAAGACCAAACACAAGACCAAATCAGGACCAAACACAAGACCAAATCAGGACCAAACACAAGACCAAACACAAGACCAAATCAGGACCAAATCAGGACCAAACACAAGACCAAACACAAGACCAAATCAGGACCAAACACAAGACCAAACACAAGACCAAATCAGGACCAAACACAAGACCAAACCAGGACCAAATCAGGACCAAACACAAGACCAAAAACAAGACCAAACACAAGACCAAATCAGGACCAAAACTAAGACCAAAGCTGAAATATATCGTCACAACAGAACTTCAAACTCACTCTCCTCCATAAGAGTTCATTTTAAGCTTCATAATAAAAACATCTCTTTGGCTCTTTGGAACTTACTTTTATTGTAATTTGAATATTGTATTTCCAAACACTGAAAACAATCACTCCTCAATATTTAACAGTGAAACTCCTGTCTGTCCCTGTGGAGGATAAAAAGGAAACCCATTTGGGGCCACATCCACGATCTTGTCCTTTCGGTCATTACCCAGAGTCATGACCATAGGTGAGGTGAACATAGACTGAGGTAAATCGAGAGCTTTGCCTTTGGACTCAGCTCCTTCTTCACCACAACAGACGATACAGCGACAACATCACTGCAGACTCTGATCCAACTGTCCATCTTCTCCATCCTTGTATATACACATAGTATAATATGAAGCATCTCATTGGTTCTGCACATAAATCGTCAAGATCATTTCCACATTTTGAAGTATTAAATTCACTGAGATTTAACTTAAACTCATACATGTGCACACATGTGTAAATGTGCACACAGCTCTATAACACACCTGTGTCTGCACACTCTCACACTGATGTGAACGTGTGCAGACCTCCATGTGACACCTGCGTCTGCGCTCGCTCCTGGCGATCAGCGAGTGCGTGATTACAGCCTCACAGATGGCCGCTCTTTCACATTTGGACATTACACACGCACACTGAGTCCTGCTCTGCCCCTGGTATAAACGTCTTTAATGAATTCATATGAACATGTATGAAGTCGTCTTCGGAGCAACACGATGTGAGGTTTGGGACTGATTAATAAAAAGTATTTTCAGTTTGCACATTTCTCAAACACAGATGTAAAAACATGTGACTCTGGACAGAGTCTGGACCTGGTCTGAGTCAAACTGAAACCCGTTTAGGGCCGACACTGACGTGCTGAGTGTTTGTGTTTTTTCTGAAGAATGTGACAGGCTACAGAAGGTACACGACCTCCATTATAACCACATCAGCCCAAAGCGCAGACACGGCAGCGACGAGCCGACAGAGCACAGACGCCGACACACTGGTCACGTATCAGCGTGTCACACATCACACGTGTCATTTTGTCTAAACGTGTAAAAGTGCTAGTTTCAGCTCTAAACATCTTTACATTTTCAGGTCTAGTCCAGGCCTGTTTTTTGGTGAGTTCAGGGTCAACATTTCAAAAGTGAACTTCATGTTCTTTATGGTCATTTTCAGTCTCAGCTGCTGCAGATGGAGCCCCAGCCCCAGTGCATTGTGGGAGCAGCTACACAGAGAGGCCTCTGACGCCTCTGTTCAGGTGAGTCCATCTTAATATTATATTATTTTATTCCACACCATATTTGAACCTGCTGCAGCAGACGTCATTTTGACATTTTTGTAAATAAATGAATGTTAACTTAAACTATAGAACTGTTGGATTAGCCTGTTTAGCCATAAAAGTAACGCAGACGCTTTATGTGAGACAGGAAGTAGCCAACCTTGTGAGCAGAGCATAAAGTCTAGTATAAAGTTTGCAGATTTTAAAACCCAAATTAAAGACTGGGACACACCCGGGTTGGTGAAGATAAAACTGTGAAAAGAGCTCGTGACATTTTAGACCAGTGGGTCAGTTTAATCTGAGACTTTGTCAGTACATTTTTTGCCTTATGTTCATTTACAAGCTCAAATTTCTGTGTTTTAGCTAAAAATGACAATACTGTAGCGTTCTGGTGTAAGGAAAGATGTCGAATTTCTTGTGGTTGTTTATTTCATGAACACAACGGCTACAATAGGGCTGTAACCCACACAAAACGAGAGCAAAACAAGAGCAAAACAAGAGTAAAACAAGAGTAAAACAAGAGCAAAACAAGAGTAAAAACAGACCAGTAGAACCTTCACATCAACTTGGCAGAGAAACCAAATGTCACATACAAAAGCATTAAAAACAACCACAGACCTATAATAACAACACTCCCCACTGTCCTGGAGAGACAGACTAGTGGCCGCTCCAGGCACTGCAGCTCCGGGAGCCTGGGCCCAGTTCTCCCATCGAGCACGGTGCATTTTGGGTAATTCAAACTGCCCGTGACAGAGCATCCAGAGCTTGTACAAAGGTGGAATTTTGTAGAATTCTTCTGTATTTTCACAATATATTAAAAACATGTTCTGCTGCATGTTGCTGACATCACATTGTGGGAGGAGCTGGAACGTCCTGAGAAAGAGACACACGCCACATTAGGTGTGTGGGGTCTGAGACAGTGGGCGAGGTCTGTCCTGAGGGTCTCACACTCTTCTAAGGGCTCTATCACAGTGCAGCACTGCTCTGTGTCCTCTAGGGGGCAACTGTACTCTGGACACAACCTCTCCCAGTCTCTCCAGGGGGAGCAGGAGGAGAGCAGGGGAGCAGGAGGAGGAGCAGGGGCAGGGAGCAGGGGAGCAGAGGAGAGCAGGGGAGCATGAGGAGAGCAGGGGAGCAGGAGGAGAGCAGGGGAGCAGGAGGAGAGCAGGGGAGCATGAGGAGAGCAGGGGAGCAGGAGGAGAGCAGGGGAGCATGAGGAGAGCAGGGGAGCAGGAGGAGAGCAGGGGAGCATGAGGAGAGCAGGGGAGCAGGAGGAGAGCAGGGGAGCATGAGGAGAGCAGGGGAGCAGGAGGTAGAGTCCCGGGCAGCAGATGAGGATAAATGTCCGGTGCCTGTCCCAGTCTCAGTGTTTGGTTGTGACAGTAGCAGTGGTTGGACCAGGGTGCAGGAAGAGCAGGGGAGCAGGAGGTTCCCGATGAGGATAAATGTCCATCACTTTGTGGATGTCGAGGGGTTTTATGAGTTTTTTTTGGAGCTTTTCATACATAGCTGCAAAAATGCACAATCTTGAGGCATTGCTTCTGGGACCCCAAACCTTCTGAACGTGCCTGTCACTAAGACTGATTCCTGATCTGGAAGGTCGTACACTTCAGGCCACATAGTGCAGTAGTCCATCGCAGTGAGGACATAGTGGTTATACTTCTCTGTCCAGGTGAAAGGACCAAAAACACTGATCTCTACCCTTTCCATGGGGCAGCCGGCCGGAAACTGTTGGAGGAGGGGACCACGAGACCTGTCAGAGGGCCCCCTATGAGCTACTGGGCGACAGTAGCTCAGTAGGTTGAGTGTTTGTCCACTGATCCGAAGGTTGGCGGTTCAATTCCAGCCCTCACAGATGAATGCTGTCGTTGTGTCCTTGGGCAAGACACTTAACCCACCTCGCCCCCAGTGTCTGCGTACAGCTGGTGTATGAATGTGTGTGTGGATGGGTGACTGGTTCCTTGTTGTAAAGCGCTTTGAGTGCCTTGAAAGGTGGAAAAGCGCTATATAAAGATGTGACCATTTACCATTTACCATTTACCATGAGCTGTGCGATGGCAGCAGTCCTCCACAACCCTCCTCTGTTGGTCCCAGTACAATCCTTGCCACAGGGCAGGCAGCAAGAACAGTCTCTCATAGTGACCATGGAACTACGATCTGCCATCTAACCTCCCCTGTTCATGGGTCTTTCCACCCTCTTTGTACCACCCTTTCACATCGGTGCAGGGCCCCCCACACTGACCAAAGTCCCTTAGTAGCTCTGGAGAGGGCAGCGATGTGAGTCCAGTTGGACCGTTCCTGGTTTGTGATCCATGTGAGTACTGGGTTGATCTCACTGTCCACTTCCTGTTGGCAGGATCCTATTCAGCCGTATTCACGTCCACTAGTCCATGATAAGCCAGATCACTCAAACCAACAGTTGCAGACTTAACCCGCTGTAACTTCACGTTACCATGGTTTGCCCCTCGTCTGTGTGTAACAGTGAAGCCCTCGACCTGCAGCTCGATCGTGCCAGCTGCCCTTCGGCTCTTTAAAAGACATGAGCCATTGTAGAGTTGAGTGCTCTGGTCTGTCTGTGAAGTGGATGCCCCCAGGTAGCACTTGAAATGGTCCATATCAGTGACCTCAGCCAGGAGCTCCCGTCTGGTGGCACAGTAGCACTTCTTCACCTTATTAAAAGTCCTTCTGTTATAGGCCACGTGAACAACAGTCATTTACTGTAGTCTCACCAACCATGGGGACTCGCTCAGCAGCCACAGTTCTCAGTTGGGCAGAAGGAGGAGTAATATCTGCTATATCTCCCGGCAGGTCTGGCCTCAACAAGGAGCTGAGGACTAGTGCAGAACAGCTCACATTTCTCACTCCTGTGGGGATGTACCAGCATTCTCCAGCTCCTGAGCGGCCGAACACGACAACATCTGACCTTGTGGCCTACTTCTCGGTTTCTTCTCTAACGTGACGACACACACAAGCTGAATAAGCTCACTCAGCTCGGAGGTCTCTGATGGTTTGGCGTCTGGTTCATATTTGCCTGCAGTTATCGAGGGGTTCAGCAGCTCCCTCTCTGCAGCCAGGTCCAGGGCTCCTTGTGGTGATCTAGGGTGAGCGAAGAGCTGTTCACCAGAGCAACGGCTACACAGCTCTGAGTGAAGCAGCACCTGAACCATCTCTTCAAAGCTAAAGCTCTGTAGTCACATCTTCAGGACTCAGGAAGAGCAAAGACTCCCCAGTGAGGCACATGGCTAACTGGAGCGCTCTCTCTTCCATGGACCATCTCGCAGCCTGGGCCAACAGTTCAAACTCTACATAAAACACTTCCCGCTCAGCCTCGTCGTCACACCTCGAGTTTTAGTGGCACAAACAAGAGCCATTTCAACATGTGAAGAGAAGTCAATGTCCTCCTCCAGTTTAATCTTCTATTACGCAGACGGAAACATCTTCAACTGGTAGATCAGCAGACTACAGAGAAGGTTTGGCTCCTCACTTCTGACGTCAATGTTGAGTTCTCGTGTGGTTTATTTTCTGAACACTAAAGCGACTGTAACCCACACAAAACACGAGCAAAACAACAGCATCTCACCAGGCTCCAAAAAACAGTCACTGACCAATAGAACATCCATGTTAGCTTGTCGGCAAAGCAACGAAGTGTCACATCATAGACTGTTTATACAAATGGACATAGCTAACCTGCTAGCTGCTGCGCTCCAAACAGGAAGTGATCATGAGCGCCCTTCTCACTCTATCGACTCCTATTCACTTTACATAAAAAACTGTGTCTCCCCCCTCTCTGTCTCTGCTGATGTCAGACTCATTTTGGTCTTAAATGTTCGTATTAACCCTCTACATGATCCTGGGTTCCTTTTTTTTTTTTTTTAAATTTTGAGGGTTTTTTTTTTGTTGTATTGAGATTTTATTAATTTTACTAGTTTATTTTCTTATTTATTTTTGTTATATATCTTATATATTTCTTATATTTTCTAGTTTATTTTTATGTATTTATTTTTGAGTTTGTGAGTTCATTAAAAAATTTGTTTTAGTTATTTAGAATTCTTTTTTTTTTCATTTTTTTTTGTTTGTTATTTTGCATTTTTTTTTTTATTTTTTTTTTTTTTATTTATTCGTTTAATTTTTTTGTTATTTTGAGTTTTTTTTTGTTTTGTTTTGTTATTTTGAGGTTTTTTGTTGTTGTTTTTTTTTAAACAGCGCCCCCTCTCTCTGTCCCTGCGTCTGTCAGACTCATGTTGGTCTTAAATGTTCGTATTAACCCTCTACATGATCCTGGGGTTTTTATTTCACTATTTTGTTCGTGATTCAAGATATGAACAATAATAACAGACAAATCTTCTTTGCCCGAGGTCGCTCCTGCTAGCGTTAGCAAAAGGCCTGATTGACAGCAGTGTGGGCAGGAAGGGGCGTTACCTTCAACAGCCTCACTCCTGATTGGCTCTTTGGTTGCTATGATACTTACGTCAGAATTCCAAATATGTAACTTTGCTCTAAATCATCCTCTACACCTGCTCCAGCCTCGACGAGCTTCACTCAGTCACTTCTTTGTAAAGTCTGTGGTGACAGGATGGACGGGGGACACGGCTCAAACCTGGGACTGCCCCGGGTCAGTCGGACGCCTAATAATGAATTTTGACGGCACATAAGTTCCTAATCTGAAGAGAAGTGGTGCATCGTGGGACGTAATGTGACAACACGGAGCTTTGTGGCCATTTTTTCAGAAGCTCATTAGATTTTTTCAGATACTTTTTTCAGATAAGTGAGGAGCGAGCCTGACAGAGCGGTTCGGGCAGCCTTTAACACGTTCAAGTGCCTCTAGTTAGATAACTTACAGCAGTGTAATGGGCCTTTTCTGTGTTTTCCAGACAAAAACAACGATTAGGATGAAGTGATGCGGTGCCTGCTGCTAATGCGCTGCCTTGAGGGACAGTTATAAGGGTAAGTGTTAATAATTACACAGAGTGACACATTGGCTAAAATAGATCATCACATTAAGAGTGAATGGACAAAGATTCTTCAGAGCAGATTCAGATTATTACAAAAGCCTCGACTGCAGTGGTCTACAACTTCATTCACATCGTCGAATATTACGGTTTTATTTGCCGTGTAACTCTATGTATGTCCATATTAATAATGGATTTGGTCCTTAAAGTTAAACATCACTTAAACAAAACTCCTAAGCCTCACACATGCAAAAGTCAACAGAATTATAGTTAGAATGACAAAGTTTAAGATTATATTGGTGATGAAGTCTGTGTGTGTTCAAATGAGTATTACTTTAAAAAAATAAATTAGATCTTTTGTAATCTCTGCTCTAAGATGATCACGACCGTGTACTTTTTCATTCAGAAGTGTATTTCTGAATAAACACTGTATATTCAGTAGAAGAGTGTTCAACAGTCAGTGAAATTAGGATAAATGGGCTACAGTTTTGCTCCTGGGCCAGTCGTGAGCTAAAAGAAAACTGATAATAACTTAAACCCGTCATATTGAACGATTAAGAAAATAAAACTGGAGAAGGAAGTGCGGACGTCACAGTGGGCGTGGCACAGTGGAGGTGAAAACTGGGATTTCTCGGCAAAATGGCGTCTTGAAAATAGTGGATTAAAGATTAAACTCAAACATGAATCGCTCCAAATACGACTTCAGAGGCTCAACGAGAAGAAACAACGAGAACCTGGACACGGAGCTCAAAAGTGCAGTGTTCCACATTAGGTCTTTAACAATTTAGTGCAATGATTCAGGTCAGATTCATATAAGACGTGAGGTGAACACAGTTTTGTAAGTCCTCAGAAACGGAGCCTGTATTTGCTTTCCTTGACTTCCCCGGATCGTGAAAAAGGCTCTGTTGTCATGGTAACACTGAGTAAAAATAACACAAGCTTATTTTCCACAAGCTGAAAATAAAGTGGAACAGCATCAGTTTGGACACACAATATCAAAATGGGAGCGCTAATTTTCAGCAGAAGACAGGTCGTCCCCGCGGTCTCAGCCCCTCGGCGTGGACGGGCCAGATCCCCTTACTCATGTCAAGATAATGATCATAATAAAGGCAACGCTCACGCCCCACTAATCCCTCCGTCTCAGAAGCCAACACAGCTGGTTTGTTTAAATCTTTTAATTCATAGTCGGCTAATTAACATTCCGAGAGCTGTGTTATAGCTCGAGCAGCGCCTCCACCAGCCGCCAACCCCAGGTACTTTACATGTAATTAAAAGCACAAGAGAAGGAGACGATGAACCAAATACTCATTTACTTTCCTCTGTGTTTGAGAGAACATTCTGGAGCTAAACTGCACATATGGAAGGTGCCGATAACATTATGCAGAGCAGAGGCATCTCCGAGACAACAGACTCCAGCTGTATTTAATCAGATGAACATTTTTAATGCAGCGTAACTGAGGTTCAGGCCCCGGATCTGTGACTTCAGCAAAAACAACTTTATGCAAATACGACTTCAACTGTTGAAAGTGAGAGCAACGAGTGACGGAGCAAAGGCAGACGAGGGGCTTCGACGTGAGCCAGTGTGGGCCACCCAGCCGGGCCACCCAGCCGGGCCACCCAGCCGGGCCACCAAGCTCCTGACCAGAGCCCAGCCGGACCCGGTCACACCTCGCTCTCAGACACTGTGAAAACACCACATTTGTCATGTCTGACCTGTTTATCGCCCGACTCCATGGCTGACCTTTGAGCCTCGACGAGCCGTCACAGCGGCTCACACAAGAAGAAGCAAAAGTGATTCAGCATTTTCACTGAACTGGAGGCAGAACTCGACCATGTGCGGATCATGGGCAGAAGACAAAGAGCGGAGGTGTGGATCAGGAGACACTAGTGTTCTGCAGGGCCGGTGTCCTGTGGGGCCGGTGTCCTGTGGGGCCGGTGTCCGGGGCCGGTGTCCGGGGCCGGTGTCCGGGGCCGGTGTCCGGGGCCGTACCCAGACGCTGTATAATGTGCTTCACTGGTGCTTCAGTCTCTCTTCACTTTCCTTTGTGCCTTTGTGCCGTTTGTGCTGTTTTTTCTTTCTCAGGCTTTAATCTTAAAAGCTCCTGATGAGATACTTCAAAGCTCCAGCTCCGAGCGCAGGT